>CANYLF010467758.1:0-14339 GCA_948193215.1 Bocquillonia castaneifolia | reverse complement strand
TTAGCGATTGTATTCCATTCACTCCAAATCCGATGCTCTTTATCCAAAACCTATACGAATTAATGTTCAACATAATTTTTACTAATTTTTGGAACACAATTATTATTCAAATTATTTATTTAAAAAAACCGCTAAAATTATATAAAAAGGCTTTTAGAGATTACCGGCATCTAATTTTTAGATTTCAATTGCACCATTAAGATCAGCACGAAAAATCGAGTCCGGCATATTTTGTCGATGAATAGTACACCATGAATAGTAACTATATGTATGAACAGTACCGTATACATTAATAGTCGTGGGACCCACCTATACAAATGGTGTCAGAATTAAATTCTGAAAAGACCAACGGACTCCTATCAAGCTCTAGATTACAGATATATAATCAGATTTATAAAATAGTAAACGGATTTAACTGAAATTGAGAAAATTCTGTTTAGAATTTCTTACCTCAGATCTGTAAATTGCACCCTGTAAAACCTAATAATATACCACTTAAAATGAAGGTGGAGAGATCAGGAATCCGTAGACACCAAATTTATTTGATTCTAACTTCATATGTGAAAGTTATGAGAGTTAGAAAATTAAGAGAGTTTTATATATATATAAAAAATATATAAGTTGCTGAGGAACTTCCTTCCTCTTTCGTTCTTTTCTTTTCTTTTCTTTTCTTTTCTTTTTTTTTGTAGTAGTAGTAATAATAATAATAATGATGATGTTATTGATGATAATGTTTATGGTTAACTACTATATTAACCTTTAGATATTTTATAAATTACATCTTAATCTTTACAATAATAATTTAATTAATTTTTTTTACCAATAAATCTGGATTAAATTATAAAAATTCTTTTGAATAATATTTATAAATCCTCCATATATATATATATATATATATATATATATATATATAAAGGAAAATAAATTTAAAAATAAAAAATTCTATAAAATTAAAAAATATCGAGCAATATATACATTGAGATTGTTTTTGGTGTTTTATGTTCTTTAAGTGTAACACCGTTAATATATATATATATATATATATATATATATATATATATATTTTTTTAAAAGTATGAATACAAATAAATGAAAGAAATCAAATTCGTTTTTATAATACTAAACTAATTTTACAAAATATATACTTAAGAAAAATTAATTCATATGTTTGATTATAAATAAAAAAATTATTTAAATATAAATTGAATTTATTTTTTACATTTTTAAATTTAGTTAATGTTGATTTTTAAAGAAAAACTTATAAAACTAATTGATAAGTCTAAAAATTTAATTTTTACTCTACCTGACCTCCCTTTAATTACAAATAAAATATTAAATTTATATTTTTTTAACTTTAATTCGATCCGGCCTTCCCTTAATTATAAATACATAAATTAATTTTTTATTAGTTAATGTTTAAATAACTAAACTATCAATAAATTAAATTCATATTATAAAATTATAAAACATAATGTTTAGTATATATTTTATAATTTTTTTATTGTTATTCCTAGAAAAAGATATTTTTAAAAATAATATATAATATTAATTTTTAATAGGTCATATAATTAAATTTTCTATTAATACACTTTTCAAAAATAGTTTATAATTAATTTTTATGCTGATTAAGTATCTTTAATGAATATTTTGTTATTTATTTGCAAGCTTTAATAAAGTTATTTAATTAAGCTTGTAATAATTAATTGTTTAACAAATATAAAATTATTTACTTGACGTAATTTTCTATAAAGTTATTTTTTTACAATTATATTAATTAATTAATTATTCAATGAATATAGTCTTATTTATTTAGTATTATTTATAGTACTTATGTGCACTAATTTCTTATTAAATATGCGTATAATTTTAACCAATTAGAAGTACATAAAAAATAAAAATACTTAAAATTTAGAAATATTCACAAAATTAGAATATATATATATATATATATATATATTTGTGTGTGTGTGAAATTTTATTAAGAAGTCACAAAGGGTGGCTAAAGAGCATTAAAGGGGCTTTCGCCACTAAAGCTACGACCTTGAGGATGATACGATCTCAACCTATCAGGGAAGCATCCGCACCAATAAGTTTGAAATCGTGGCCCAAAGATCGAACTTGATGTTTACCATAGAAATAGAACTATCACGCTTGATTATATTGAACCATAACCTACCAAAAAAAAGATCAATAGTTATAACTAGATGAATATTCAAACAATCTTAAACTAAACAAGTTTAATAGATTATTTAAACAATATAGATGAGAAACTAAACTAATCAACTTAATTTAATTTCAAGAAAATCAATAAGGAACACCTTAATTGAAAAATATGTAACACATAAAATTTTTATTCAAAAATCAACCCTTGACCGAATGGCCTTACAGTGCCATATATAGAGTTTAAAAATATCATAAAACTTAAACAAAGAGGAATTTCATCACTCTCCCTTTATCCAACTCTAAAAAGGATTCTATTTACTTTAAAGGTGAGAAATCCTAAGTAAAATAGGAATACTTTTAAAAGGAATAAAAACAAACCTAAGTAATTAAGAAAAACCTAGAAATATAAGTAAAACAATTAAAAATATAACAAAAATAGCTCTTAACTCAATAATAAGTTTTAGTTAAAGCTTGTTTGGTCTCCAAGAGTTGCCATCTTGACTGTTGACTTTGCGTTTGATCATGTTGACTTTGACTTTAGCATTTTTTTTTATCCTTGTTTAAATACTATCAAGCTCACCATCTTCAATACATTGTCTTCATAAAAAACACCATTACAAATCTTGCTTAAAATGTGCTCCATGAAAGAATTCAAAGCTTGCTTGAACTTCTTTATCCTTACTCGAGTCATAGGTACGTCATAAATCAATGTATGCTTGCTTAGGATCTTGGTCACATCAAAGCAAGAGAACCAAGAAAACAAAAATTAATGTTGTCTAGTGCCAAAAACTCTATCAATTCCCTTATAGACATCCAAAATACTACAGGGGAAGGCATTAAACCGAGTTTTGTAAATAAACATAACTTTGATTACAACTTAAAAAAATAAATTATCTAAATTTGATAATTCCCGTTGAACACCCTTTTATTTGTAACTTTCCAAATCTCCCATGTAGCAAAAAATAAAAAGGTTCCATAACTTTAAAAGTGGGTGGTGATGAAGTAAAGAGTCCTAAAAATCCAAAAACCGGGAATGGAGTTAGGAAAAACACCCACAATCCCAAGTTTCTTGAAAAATTAACACTAAACCATCCAAGAAGAGGGACAATTTAATAAAGTGTGCTCCACATGCTCTTCCAAATCCATACAAAGAGTACACGCTCATCCATAGAAGAGAGAAATACCTCTGTCTACAAGAAAGGAGTGATGGGAAATTCTTCGTAAAGGAGTCAACCAAATTAAAATTTATCCTTGAAGGGGCTAAAGAGCACCACACCTCCTTAAAAGGCATTTTTGGATTGTAATTAAGCTCCTGCCTACCAAGCTTCTTGAAAGAGGAAGCAGTATATCCTTTTTAACTACTCATCCAAAGATAAACATCTAGAGAGTCAGAAAAATGAATTTGAAGAATTCTAGTCTTAATTTCCTCCCATTGCACAACCTTTCCTTACCTTAGATGACGCCTCCAAGAAACCTCCTATGCAAAGCCATGCAATCTTTGGACAGTTTCATTTTTGTTCATATGCAATGCAAACTAATTCGAGTGACAACTAGCAAGAGAACCATCAATTCTTGTAATCCATTTCCATTGCCAAAAACATGTAGAAATGCCATCTCCAATAGAAACTGAAATATATTGCAAAAAAAATTCCAAGTAGCTCCATCTTTTACATAAGCCTTAATTATACCTCTCCAAACAAAGTAGTAACCAACCTTGACACCTGCAACTAACTCTCTCCAATCAGCTATACCAGAGGCCCTATAAGTGACTATTTTCCAAACTGAATTCGAGGGAGAGGAGCACAGGTTCCATATCCACTTATAAAGAAAACTTTGGTTCATATGAGTTAAGCTTGTAAGACCTAAACCTCCTTCATCTTTCGGTCTGCAAACATTAATCCATGCAACACTACAAATTCCTTTCTTCTTATCCCTACCTCTCCAAAGGAATTTGATCATAAGACTTTAGAGATTATTGATTACACTCTTAGGCATATAGTACATTGACATCAAATAAATAGAGAGAGACATTGCAAAACCGAGTGGATTAACGCAAGCCTACCACTAGGAGATAGAAGAGCTCCCTTCCATGCAGCTAATCTATGATGAAATTTCATGAAAATAGAGTCCTGAAGCTTAACAAATATTAACCAGAATGAAAGTGGCAGCCCTAAATAAGTAAAGGGGAAATTTACAATTTTGCAATTCAATTTTTTAGCCACTAAATTTAAAGATAAAGAAGAGACACTTATGCCTGTGATTGAACTCTTAGCAAAGTTAATCTTGAGGCCCGGGATAGCTTCAAAGCATCTCAAAATTTTTATGAAGTTATCAATCATATGGATATCATTAAGGACACGAATGATCGTGTCATCCTCAAACTACAAAATGGATAGAGGGTCCACATTATCACCAATGTCTACGCCTTTAATCAAACCAATTGAGACTGCCTCAGCAAGTAATGCTCGCAATCCCTCAACCGCTTATAGAAAGAGGAAAGGAGATAATGGTCTTCCTATTGGACTCCTCTGTGTATAAGAGAAGGCTCTGAATGGGATCCATTCACCAAAGGAATAACCTTGGAAGAAGAGAGTAATAAGTTCATGATTCAAGATCTCCATTTCAATGAAAAATTCATTCTTAAATGAAAGGAAGAAATGAAATTCCATGAAATGGAATCAAATGCTTTATGAAAATCAATTTTCATAAGAAAAAATTGCTCCTTTCTTTGCTTGATTAGATGAATAACTTATGAGGCAAGAAAAGTACAATCATGAATAGACTGACCTTGTATGAATGCATGTTGAGATTTTGAAACCAACTATGGGAGAAGAGGAGCAAGTCTTGTAACCAAAAACTTGGATATCATCTTATAAAAGCCATTGATTTAACTTATAAGCCTAAAATCTTTAATATCATGAGCACCCAAAGTCTTTGGGATCAAAATCATAAAAGAGTGATTTAAGTCCCTTAAAATCCTCTCAAAGTCATAAAAAAACCTGAAACAGATTAAGGAAAGTATCATTCAGGACTGGCCATGCTCTACGATAAAAATAAAAATTGAAGCCGTTAGGACCCGATGCTTTATTTTCATCACAAGAAAGGATATCCTTGTGAATCTGTTCTAATTGAAAAGGCTGAATCAAAGAGAGGCTATCATCCTCCTCTAAGGTATTGAAAGGCAAGTGATTCAGAAAGTAGGGGATAGGATCCCTATCCAGGAAAAGCTTCTGATAAAAGGAGGACATTGCAACCCGAATATATTGAAGATCATAATAGACTTGCCCATCCACTAAAATGAAGCCAATAAGATTCCTACGATAATGGTGGTTAGCCAAGGAGTGGAAAAACTTAGCGATTCCATCTTCCGATCGAGAGAGTCCAATTAATGTGAGACTTCTGCGACCATAGAGACTCTAAATTTTTATTATGCATCAAAACATTAGCTATATATGAGGCCCAATTCTCCGCCTCTTCATTAACTAAGTCCCTCGATTCAGCTTCAAGCTCCAGTAAGTCAATTTTCTTTTGTAGCTCTGAGATAGAAGTGTTGATGTTGTTGAAGTCTTTAGAATTCTAAATCTGAATTTTGTTCCTGAACAAACAAAGTTTCTCTCAAAGTGATGTGTTTGGCTTGCAAGAAAGAACCTCTTCCCAAAAAGTTTTGATAATCTCTAAAAAATAATCTTTCATCCACCATGCATTTATTGACAAAAAAGGCTTTGGACCCCAATTAATAGAATACTTCGAGAGAAAAAGAATCAAATAATGATCTGAAAATTCTCTTGAAAGAGCAAGTAAGGATAAATCGGGCCACAAAGTAGTTGCATAAAGGGAAACCAGCCCCGATCTATTCTAGACCGAGAAATTGAGTTACACCATGAAAAAATCTGCCTAACAAGGGAAGGTCGACAAGCCTTGCATTATTAACATTTAACAAACTCATTAAAAGCCGGCCATTATAGGGTTGCTATAGTTGGTACAATTCTTCCTCTCGTACATGTGGAGAATTTCATTGAAATCTCCTATAATAAAAACAAGATGTAAGAATTCCATGTTTTGCATAAGAGCTTTCCATAAAACAAGTCTCTCATGCATACTGTTGCTCCCATAAACTAATATAATAAACATCATCCTAACAAAAGACCATGCTTATCCATCCTACACCCTGCATAAAATTTGAAGGAGACAAGTGAACTGAATTTCATAAAATGCTAAGGTCTCCTAATGCACCATTAGATAGTAGGGAAAAAACACCATAACCTAAATTTGGCCATAATTTTCGAGCCAAAAAAGATGTCACATTACACTTTATCTCAATAAGCCCAAAAAAGACAAGATCATGCTTTTTAATAAGAGTATGAATAAATTGTTGCTTCCTACGTGGTGAAAGCCCACCTCTACAACTCCAAGTTATGAATGATAATTTATCCATATATAATTACCTTAAAAATGATAGAAAGAAAATTATAAATTATTGCTTTTTGTATCTCTACTAATAATTGAGCGGATAACATTAGTGGCCACCTCACCATCTTCATCACCAAAAATTTGTAAAGTGCGTCCCGCTTCCATAGTTTTGCCTGCCTTAACCTCAATGTCATTGGTTTCAGGTGTTAAATTTTATGCTTCCTGATTTCCTGCATTATGGTCCATTGTTGTTGCTTGAACCACGTCATTAGACTTGTTTGAATTACCAATTGAATTGTTGTCGTTTGAATCCATCCCCTTTTATTCTTCTTACACAATCACCCTTGATGTCGTTGACAAAATGTGTTGATTTTGATACTTGATCAAATGAGCCTTCCTAATCTTGAAGATCACCATTCAACATTAGTAACGTTTCTTTGTTCAATTAGGTAACATAATTCTACATGGAACCATCAGCATCTGTGTCAGAATTACTTCCATCCATGTGATCATCCATAATAATTGGATAATTAATCTTCCCAAGCCTCATAAAATATTCCTTTCCTCCTAACATGATTCTGACTGATGTACCAATGAACTCAGAGTCTATAGAGATCAAAATCATGTCTGCGTCAAGTTTGCAACGCAGCTTAATGGAAGGATGCAGCTTGATTAATTCCCCAAATCTATTCCCTAGAAATTTGAAAAATTAAGGTGACCAAATAGATAGAGGTGCAGCTGTGATGTTAACCATGTTAACTTGTGAGTTCTGATCAAGAATGGTTTGACATCTAAGAACAAATCAAAGTTAGGTGAAAGCGAACTTGTCTTCCTTCGTGAAATTCTGTAGTCCTCCTTCTTCTAAAAAATGACCAGCATGTATTTCCCTCCCAGGAAGGAGATGTTATTGAAATCAATACTCTAATCCTCAAAAAAATTAATTTTGCTCTAAATAGTGCCTCAATGGTTTTAGCTTTAGCAACCACCAAAAGTGCAATCCAAGATTCACTACAAGAAAAACAGGCAATTTGCAACGGACGGATCTATCGCAAATTCATTATTTTTCATCGCAAATTTTTAATTTACGATGTCCAAAGTCCATCGCTAAAAAACTCGTTGCAGATTTTTTTCAAACAGATTTTTCAGTCCGTCACAACTTTGCGATGGAATTTGAAACGAAATTTGGCCGTTTCAAATTTAAGAACAGATTTTTTAAAAAAATTAATTAAGATTATTTTAAAAAATTTAAACATAATTTTAATAAATTAAATTATTTAATCATCTTTAATACTTTTCAAATCATATTAACTATATCTTCAAAACCTCATTATTTTGGAAATTACCTCACTTCCTAGTAGGGCACCCATCTTTGGAGTACTCTGAGCTGGGCACGTTTAACTTTGTAGTTTCCTCAACCTGCCTTCCATTTATGCTGTCAATGATATCTGTTATATGTCACATCAAAATATATTTATTATATAAATATAAAATTATGCTTAACAAGAAAATTAATAATTATAATCATAATCATAATTATACTTATAATCATAATCATAATTATAATTATAATCATAATCATAATCATAATTATTATATATATGATTAATATCATATTATAAGATACTTATTTATAATTAATTATATATATCTAATCAGCTATTATTTATTATATAGCTTTTATTTATAAAAACATTATGTAATTGTTAATTATACTCATAATTAAAAAAGATATGATTATTACTAATTATATTTAATCAAAAAAATAATCAATAATAGTAATTACATATTTAATTAGTAATTACGTAATTATATATACTCATTAATCATAAATTCTATACTTATATATAATATTATATGATTATTAATTATAAATATTATTCATAAAAACATAATTATCAATTATATATGTAATTAATAATTACACATAGTTATTAATTACTAATTATATACAATTAATAAGTATATAACTATATTAACCACTAATTATATATAATTAATAAAAATATATTTATTAATTGCTATGTAATTAATAATTCAATATAGTTATTAATTACTAATTATACATTATTAATAAAATATATTTATTAATTATAATGTAATCATTAATTAAATATAGTTACTAATTACTAATTATAAATAATTACTAATTATATAATTGTATTATTTAAATTAATTACTAATTATATATAATTCATAAAAATATATTTATTAATTATTATGTAATTATTTATTAAATATAGTTATTAATTACTAATTATATATAATTAATAATTATATAACCGTATTATTTAAATTAGTTACTAATTATATATAATTTAATGAAAATATATTTATTAATTATTATGTAATTATTTATTAAATATAGTCATTAATTACTAATTATATAATTATATTAATTAGTAATTATATATTAAGTAACAAAAATATATTTTGTTAATTATCAAGTAATTACTAATTAATTAAAGTTATTAATTACTTTTTTTTTGCTAAATGGAATATTATTACGCCACAAGTAGTAGACAAAAGAGACACTCAAAGAGTTTTTGCCATAAGTCTGCGACTCTGAGCTAAAACAGCAAAACAAAACTTAGTCCGCGCCAAAAATGGTATCAAAACTCCTAAAAACATCATTACCTGAGTAAAGTGTAATAATATCTGGTACTTTTTAGATTTTTAACAAATTAGTTTTTTTACTGGGATTTTAACTTTTTGAAAAATAATTTAGATTTTTCTTATTACTCGAAGTTGTCTTTCGTATTTTAAATATCTCGTTTATAATACAATATTATTCTTTGATCAAGTTTGTGCATAAATCTGAATAAGAATTCGTTATTATAATTTCGAACATAATTATATTTTTATTTTATTACTTGGAGATTTAAATTATTAAATTTATAATTATTATGTTTTATTTCCTCTTATTAAAGTTAGACTTATAAAAATATTATTTAACTTATAATAAGAACTCCTAATTTAAGTTTAATTATATACATATATAATGATTATAATATAGGTAACAAGTGGTATATTAAATCTAGTTAAAGATATTTTTTTAAATTAAAAATCATTTCTTTATACTATATGTTACAATTTATAAATATTACCTTAAGTTTGATTTAATAATTCATTATCACTATTTAATCAATAAATTGGATAAATAATAATAATACTAAAGATATTTATAGAAGTTTATAGGGAGAATAAATAAATAAATAAATAAATACATATATATACACACACACACACTGAGAACCTAGATGGAGGAAAAACTTTTCCAGAAAACTCTAATTTGACCCATGAACTATCACTTTTCGGACTATAGTACCCGACCACCATCTCTGACACCGTTCAAACATTTCCGGCCATTGTTCTTAACGAAACTGGTGTCAAATCAAAGCTTGTTCTTCCCTCAGTCAATTGGTACCTTTTTTCTCAATTATCGTTGCTGGTGGATGGAGAACCAAGCTTCGAAATTTTTGTGAGGGGCTGTCATTACTGTCCTGCCATCTCCAGCCATTGTCAATAGAAATTGACTGCATATTCGAGATTATTGGCTCAAAATAGGTGGGGAAGTGAAGGACCATGACCTTGAAAGCTCCGATTTGGGGAGATTGGAGTTTGTTGACCGTTGGGGAACTTTTTTCTTTGATTCATGAAAACGGTGAACCGTAGTGATGCATGAGGTATGCATTTGAGTCCCTGGTGCTAGTGCGACATTATCTGCAGGTTTTGGTGGCCAACGGCCACCACCAGTGGTGGCACGTGGGCTCCACGCGCTGTCGCTAGCAGTGGCTATGGGTCCCACTCTGAAAATCTCAAAAATATTTTTAGAAATTCCGTAAAATTATTCTGAGGAACTTTTGTAAAGGTCGAGTACTGAATTTCATTACGATTTTTAAATTAAAAATTCTCGAAGTTAAATGACGGTCTATGAAAATTACAGAAACATGTGAAATGCAATAGAAATAATATGTTTAGACTTTAAACGAGTTGTTTAGGTGTTAGATAGATGAAAATAAGTTAGGAAAGCATTTATAATAATTTATTATATATTGTTAGAATTTATTTGAATTATAGTTGTATAATTAAGCGGTGTTTATTGTATGTCCGTAATTAAAGAAAATTCATCAAGATAAATAATATATGAGGTTGATAAGCATTTTAGATAATAAAAAGTGAATTATTGATATGGATGTAAAATTGATTATATTAGGATTAGATATAAATTAGTATAAATAATAGATATGGTTAGCAAATAAATAAATATTGATGAATAAGGTATATATATAAAATATAAATAAAATAATAAAGGTTGATATATAATTATCTAATTTGGTTAAACGATTTCAATAGTGATTTATAAGAATGGTTGAGTATATATGTATTAATTATGATTTCAACATATATAAGGTGATTGTTTTATATAGACGATAATTAATGAGAATTAAATTGTGTTAATATGAATATTAATAAGAATAAATAATTTGGGGAATAGATGGGGATTGTAGCAAACCAAAGTAAATTATTAGAATGGATGTGTGGTTAGAGGAATAGTGGTTATTATATAATTTTATTGTAAATGGCCTTATTTGTTAATAAATAAATATCTAATGGCAAATAAATTAAATAAACAGAATTTAAATTAAATATAAGAATTAACACATAATTACATAAATTGGTAATATGGTACTGATATGGATTATAAGGATAATTATGCACATGTATTAATTAATTATAATTTGTTATATGTATGTTATGGTACTGTTATAAATAAATAGTAATTAAAGAGAGTTAATTAAATAAAATACTAAAATGAATAGTGATAATACGTGTATGCTTATATCATAATTAACTTAATATTGAATTGATATAAATATTATATGGTTAGTGATTTATAAGCAATTGTTGATAAAGTATAGTTGAGAGTTATAATAATAATATAAAATAAAATAAGCGTATTGTGGTACTTGGAATAAGTATATTTTGATTAATAAAATGGTGCGATAAGTTCGATATTAAAAATGAATATATAATATTATTTGTTTATTGTTGTGTTGTTATGTACGTAAATCCGGGTATATGGACAGGTCCGGTATGTGTCGTGAAATATAGAAGTGTGTTTTAATTGTAGGATGGGCTCCACTTTGGTAGAGAGATATTCATTTTACAGAGGAGATGTTGCTGAATTTTCAGTAGAATTTTCTCGTAAAACATGATATTGGTTTTAGGCAGAATTATAGTAGAACTCGATAAATTAATAGGAGAGTATATGGTTATAAATCTTTAAATAGAAATCTAGAGTTCATTAGGAATAAGATACTGTTTATATTCTAAATTATGTATTATGTATTTTCTAATCTAGACTTCTGGAGGCCTAGGCGAGTCTAGTGGTACAGGAGTTAGCACAGGAGGTGCACGTAAAATCTGTGAGTTAATATTATATTTATATTATGCTTAGATGAATTGCATGCTAAAATGTATATTGCTTTATCGTTGAGTTTGAACTATAAGTTTTATATTTGCTTTTGATACTGATTTATTCATGTCTATATACATCTATATTGTATGTTATTATATGTTATTGTGAATAGGAATATGACTGTGTTGTGTTTAAGTAAATGGTTGGAGGATAGTTATGGGACGAGCTACCTGGTGGGTGGCACTAGGCTATATGCACACAAGAGTCAGGTATGTATAATTGTATGAGTTCAGGACGGCGCTTACTCAGTGAGGGTTTCCCGAGCACCGATCCTTTTATTCGTTTACACTGCGGCTTGCTCGGTGAGGGCTTCCCGGGTGCCAGATACTGTATTAGGGAAAAGAGACCCATGTGAATATAAGATAATTGATGTGATTAGGTTTAGGGTATAAGTATAATAGGTGTTCTACTTTAGTCCTCCATCCTTGTATGTTTGTTCGTTTGTGACAGTTGGTGGATTGAAAATCATTTGTGTGAAATGCATGTGTGCATGCATATATATCTATATATATATATATATATATATATATATATTGCATGTTTGGGTACATTTCGGTTGTATAATATATATATAATATTAATTCACTTAGTGAGGTCTGTTTCCCCTCAATTATTATTTTTCCAGGTTTCCTTGAGGAGTCGGACCATTCCTTTGACGTCGTCCTTGCAATTTCTTTCTTTGCAAGGTTTATAATTTTATTTGTATATTATAATTGTTATAAATTCTAGTTACTCCGTAGTTGTAGGAGTTAGAGGTATTACAGACAAGGAGGTTTTGGCTCAAAGCCTGAGCCATGACTAGCAACTGCGACACTGTGTGTTCAGCTATGGGGCTGAAGTGGTAGTCGCCACCCGAACCGGCAACGGGAATATCTTACAAGATGTACATCCCAATTCCTCTTAAGAATATGAAGGATGCATTGACCCTAGAGATTCATGGATCCGAATTATCAATTCCCGGACATGATTCTTTACCAATACTCCTAGTATTATGCCTACCTTCATTCCTTCTAACAAAAGCAGTAAAAACACATAACAATTTATAACCTACCTTTTTACATATATATACATGCAATAGCGGGTTTCTAATAACAAACAAGAGTTGATTTTAAAGATTACTAACCATTAATTAGGATTAAATTACATGTAAAAGTGATATAAACACATAACACATCAAAACAGCACCACAAACCTAGGGTTTCTACCATTTTAGAGCTAAGATGATTACCTAATAACATTATTTAATCAATTACATGTATAAACACATCTAAACAATTACCAAAGAAAGTTCAAGAGCTTACCTCATCGCTGCATTCCACGTGAAAACTATTGTACACAACCAATCTACGCAAAACACCACCAAAGAGCAACAAAGAGGGCCTAACGCCACTCAAGGGATAGACGTTTGGGCCCAACGCCACTCACCTATAGGCATTTGGGCCCAACTCCACTCCTGCTTGTGGCATTGGTCAACAAACAGAAAATAGAGCATGTGATTTGATAGAAAATGAATTTTCAGGTTTACCAAGCCCAAGAAACACACGTACAGAGAAGAAAATGCATCAAACAATCACCAAAACATGTAATAATGCATGAAACATGGCAAAACAACCTAGATCTAAGCATGGCATGCATAAAACATAAAAAAGATGCAAGCTTTACATGCAAAACATAAAAAAACACATCTTTACACACAAAACACACTAAAGACACAAACTTTATTCACAAAACATTAAAACATTGCAGTTTTATACATTAACAAACAAAGGCATAAACTTTTTTATATCAACTCATTCAAAAATAACAACTTTTCATGAAAAGATGAAACCTTTATGCATTAAAACTCAAAAAAAAAAAAAAATAATTTTTAGGCATTAAAACCCAAAAAAACATGACTTTAATGCTTAGAACACAAAAGAAATGATTTTTACATAAAAAAACAGGCTAAGAAATAATTTTTAGATACTTAAAAAATGTTTATGACATCAAACAACTCAGATCTAAAATAAAACATAATGAAACATGCAAAAGATGCAACTTTAAACAATTATAATGCATGAACATGGTTTAAAACAATATTTTAACAAAAGAAATATGCAAGAACATTAATAAAACATGTAAACAGAAAATCACAGCAACATATTATCACAATTAACATGTTCATAATATGCAAAACATGAATCATGTAAAGAAATAATGAAAAACACAAAGATTAGATGACTTACCTCTTAAGAAATCACCTTGGAAGAGCTTGATAACCATCAGATCTGATTTGAGTGACTTTTGT
>CANYLF010467685.1:0-14516 GCA_948193215.1 Bocquillonia castaneifolia | reverse complement strand
TCAGTTTTTAATCCTTCATCAAGATGGTGCCGAAGGAAAATCAGTGCTTTTGCACGATTTTGCAGTGAAGCATCATTATTTTCTTTAATTGTGTTTCCAAGACCCATGGCATCCAGATGGATTTTAGCATCTAGTATCCATGACAAATAATTACTTTCAGTAATATCAAGTGCCACAAATTCAAGTTTTGTAGGATTAGACATGGTACAACAACAACAACAACAACAACAACAACAACAATAATAATAATAATAATAATAATAATAATAATAATAATAATATAAACAATAATAATAATAATAATAATATAATTCTATGAATATTTAATAATATAAATATAACTTTATATATATGTTACTATATATATATAGAATATGAAATAAAATAAGAGCAAGAAAATATACTAATGATAAAGAAGCAAAAATATAAAGAACAAATAAAAGAATAAAAGCATAAAATTAAATTAAATAATATATAACAAATTATAACAAAATTAAAATATGTAAATAATAATAAAATTGAGATAAGAAAACTTACTAATCAAACAAACTCGTGCCGATAACGTGTTAGAAAAAGATTAAAATAAGGACACAAAATTAAGAGGATAATTTAAATATTATTTTAAACACACTAATTCCTCACTAATATTTTCATAAAACTCTCAACTTTTATTTCTTCTCTTATTTCTTCATCTCATACATAAATAAATCCATAGGGTATTTATAGGTAAAATGACTCACCAAATATCATTTAATTATTAAGTTATTGCTAATTGATAGACATCAACTAACTATCAATTATTAAGTTAGTGCTAATTAATTAGACATCTACTATCTATCAATTATTAAGCTAATGGATATTCACTTTAAATAAAAATATTTATAACATAATTTAATTACTACAAAAAAATCCCTAATTTTTCTTATTTATACTATTGCTCAGTGAAGTTTAATTAAAAAAAGTAAATAAAAAAGCCTTAATTAAATTCAAAATTTAAAGAGGAAGCATGTAAAATGAATGTAGTGGTGGTAGTAGAAAAAGAAACGCGCAGAAAAGAAAGCGCGTAATGAAGAGAAAGAAGAGAAGAAGTTGAAACATGAAAGAAGCAGTTGAATTACGGTTGCCAGACGGCGTTTTGCTCATGTACCCTCGAAAACGACAACCATTCCAAATGCTACTAGCAGTAGTCTTTGTACTTTTTTTTCTTATTTCTTTATTTATTTACGAAATAAAGAAAAGGAAAGGCAAAAAAAGGCTAGCTGGTAATTTAATTTTAATTTAATAACACGGTAACTCAATTTGTATGATTTTTTTTGGTTGGTTCGTTTGTTTTGGTCCTTCATTTCACATTTCTCTTCTGCTTCTTCTTCTTCAATCTCTCTCTCTCTAAAACCCTAAAATAGAAATGGAAATATGCATAAACATATGGTTAATAGTTAGTGTGATAGGATTAACTACTGGTTTATGTTCAGCTGGAGATATTGTTCATCATGATGATGTTGCTCCTAAGAGACCTGGTTGTGAAAACAACTTTGTTTTGGTACCCCTTTTAATCCCTAACTTCATTTTACTACTATTTCTTTTCTTTCTTTCATTTTTTTATGGTCACTGTTACTGTTGATCTTCTGCTTGGATGCTGAGAAAATTTGAGAAGAAGAGAGAAAAAAAAAACAAGAAACTGTTTCCTTTCCGTTGAATGTTTGGTTTGGCTTAAGTGAATTGGTTCATGAGTAGTTTACCCTCTCTTTTTTTTCAATTGCTTTTCTGTTTGGTTTGTAGTAAAATTGCTTTAAGTAGATACTGTGTGTTGCTGTTAATTATATGCTTGGTGCATTATGCTTGATTTTGATACTGTTTTTATGTAAAAAAATAGGTTAAGGTTCCTACTTGGGTTAATGGTGTAGAAGGCATCGAGTACGTTGGTGTTGGCGCTCGCTTTGGTCCAACTCTGGAATCAAAGGAAAAGCATGCCAATAGAACCAAACTCGTTTTGGCAGACCCTCCTGATCTTTGTTCTAAACCCAAAAATAAGGTTTTCAAATTATTTTCTGCGTCTCTTCTTTTCTGGAGTTTTTATGACTTTCCTTCGTTTTAATCATGCTGCTGATCTCCTTGTGGTTTTGACTTCCTTCCCTCTTCGTAGCTTGATAAAGAAGTCATTCTGGTGCTCCGAGGTAACTGCAGCTTCACTATGAAGGCAAATTATGCTGATGAGGCCAATGCTTCAGCTATTCTTATAGTGAATTACCGCACAGGTATTGATGTTAAACTGGTTTTCCTTTTATCAAACTAATGGTTTTTATTTTTTTTTAAATTTGATCATAAATTTCCTATATACGAGCTTAGTATTTGTAATTTCATCTATAGTCATTGGTCATATGCTGGCATTGTGAGCATTTCTTGGGGCTTTAATTTGACTAATAATTTTTTTTTAAAAAAAATTGACTGAAATCATGAATTTCTTCTGCAGAGCTTTTTAAGATGGTTTGTGAAGCAAATCAAACTGATGTAACTATAGGGATTCCTGCTGTCATGCTTCCACAAGATGCTGGTGCAAGTTTGGAACATTATATAAGAAATGGCTCCACGGGTATGCTATCACAATCCACTGGTCATATACTCTAAACAGCAACAAAGTTATATGAGCTTTTTCACTGCTTTGGATATAATGCACTAGATATTATGAGGTCTTTTGCAGTTTTTGGAATTGGGTGTTCATTTGTTTGCCCTTCCATATGTTTGATACCCTCCCTTCTTCAGTCTCTGTGCAGCTATATTCTCCACAGCGCCCTCTTGTTGATGTTGCAGAAGTGTTTTTGTGGCTCATGGCTGTTGGGACAATATTAGGTGCTTCTTATTGGTCTGCATGGAGTGCCAAAGAAATTGCTATAGAGCAGGACAAGCTTTTAAAGGTCAAATTAGGCATTGTGACAGCTAAATTTTTTGTTAATCTTTTAGATTGTGATCCGTGGTCAACAATTCCCTGATTCAGTCAAGTCAAGTAATATGTGAGTAACATTGTGTTTGCAGGATGGTTCAGATGATTTTCAACACACAGAAGGTGTTCCATCTAGTGGTGTTGTTAACATCAACACAACATCAGCCATTCTCTTTGTTGTGGTTGCTTCATGTTTCTTGGTTATGCTTTACAAGCTTATGTCATTGTGGTTTATGGATGTCCTTGTGGTTCTGTTCTGCATTGGTGGCACAGAGGTAAGTTTTTCCTAAATATAATGCATATGGATGCGGAAATTTGTTTTTGACTTCTTGAATTATTTCAATTGGTGTTTTGGACTCTGTTTCTAGATTTACATGAAACTTTTACCATTTTATGTGAAACTTATGCATATTTTATCATCAAGCTAATTTTGCATTGTTTTCTTGACTGGTTTTACATTGCCATTTATTCTACTATTGTCTGAATGTTGGATCCTACTTGGTGTTTATCCTCAATTTTAAAGTTGAAAACATATTAACTTCAAGAATTCATTCCACCCTGCTACCTTAGATGCCTCAATGTCTGCGAAGTAATGTTTTTTCTGATTTTTTTCTAATTCATAAAATATTTGATAAATTGAGATGTGATAAATTGAGTATTCATCGAACTTTTTTACTTGCGATATGCATCTCCAAAGATTCTTTTATGACTGATGTTGGATTTCTTCATGGTTTACAGGGCTTACAAACTTGCTTGGTGGCATTATTATCATGGTATGCTTATTTTTCACCTGATATGCATTTTGTCCTTCCAACGAAATTGTATGATTGCACTGTGAATTTTATCATTTATTTGCTGGCATAACTTCATAATTATGTTTGAAGCATGCCTTTCTCTTTGTTTTACCCTCTCAACAGTTCTCTTTTTTAATATATTAAAACAACACTTAGAATAAACCTCATATCCAAGCATTGGACTATTTCATTAGTAGTTCATTTAGCATACTTCAAATGATTGGTAATCAAATGCTTGCATCTGGATGACAATTGCTTGGTGCAGTAATCTAATTTTGGTCGAAATGAACTGTAGAGCAAGAACCAGAGATTTCTCATCAGTTTAGAGAAAAAGAGATTGTGTTTGACTAGTTACTTATTACATGTCACATTTTTCTTTTTGTTTTTTTTTTTTCCTTTTATTTTTACTTTTAAAGTTTTTGGAAGATCAAACTGACAGCTAAACATTTATAGTTTCAGGTGGTTTCAACCTGCTAGTGAATCGTTCATTAAAGTTCCTTTCTTTGGAGCTGTTTCACATTTGACATTGGCTGTCTGTCCCTTCTGCATATCATTTGCTGTTATTTGGGCAGTTTACCGGCGTGTGTCCTTTGCTTGGATAGGTCAAGACATCCTTGTAAGATTTTCTCTTTTTTTATCATACTCCAATTAATGTAGGCCATGAAAAAGAGCACTGATTATTTCAAACATAGTGAAAGACCATGGCACTGAATTTATAATAGGAGACTTAATCATAAGGACGAGTTCCAATTTTAGTTATTTGCATGTTAGAGGTTAAACTTTGACCTATCAAATGGTTTTCAGATATTTATGTTTACAAGAATTTATTGCTCATCAGACTTAGCTTCTCCTGCCGCTCTTAGATTTACATGCTTTAAAGTGTAGCATAAATTCACAATGATTTTTGATGCATGGAAGTAAGTTTTTGAAAGAGGCCATCTGATTTGTTTCTTCTCTTCTTCAATCAGGGCATTGCACTAATCATCACAGTTCTTCAGATTGTTCACGTACCAAATCTCAAGGTGATTTCAATTTCAGTTATGGCATGATTCTTGTTGTATCTCTTATGCAAAATTAATTGAAAGATAGACCTGATCCAAAAAAACAAAACAAGAAGGGTGGGAATGTTTTCATATATATTTTGTGTTGCTTTGGCGGCATGGTCAAGTGGTAAGGCAGGGGAGCGAGTCCTGCTTTATTTCAGAAGTCGGACTTAGAATATCTACCCTTTTAATCCATGTTGATGATACCTGATCCAACTTAAAATATTGATTCTCAATCATGTTCTAGTTCTTTGTTGTAAAAAAATGCTGGCACTCTGAATTTAGAGACTCTGCTTATAAGATTATAGGATTACTTGGCTTTGGTTTTGAGGCTTTTAACGTTTCCATAAGCACTTTTAATTACAAAGGGTAATAGGATGATCCAAAAGTACTTGTTCTATTTTTTATTTTTATTTTTTGATGCTGATAACTAACAAGTCCTTTTTCTTTTTAAAATCTTTTGTAAAAAAATGGACTCAGGTGGGAACAGTTCTTCTCAGTTGTGCATTCTTGTATGACATTTTCTGGGTGTTTGTTTCCAAGCTGTGGTTCAAGGAGAGTGTGATGATAGTGGTAAGTATTGGCAAGGCCCAACATTTGCACTGGTATTGTATGTTAATTATCACAAGAAATTGAAATCTGTCCTTTTCTTCTTTTTTCTGCAGGTAGCTCGTGGTGACAAGAGTGGAGAGGATGGTATACCAATGCTATTGAAAATTCCACGGATGTTTGATCCATGGGGTGGCTATAGCATTATTGGCTTTGGTGATATTATTATACCAGGATTGCTTGTGGCTTTTGCATTAAGGTATGAGTTTGAAGCCATAAAACTTGCCCATTTCCCTACCCCCTAAAATTGTAATATTTTTGATTCCCGGTATAGTGACATTTTTTTTAAGAACACTAGACATACCATGGCAACTGAAAATGCAAGATTCCCGTTCAAGTCCAAATGAAGCTTTGTATAACTTCTACAAAAACTAGCATTCTGTTTATATGTACACACACACACATAAATTAACTTTGGGATTTGCCACAATGTATGATGCTTTGGTCCAAACGAAGTTATAGGCTGAAGTGCTTGTTTCATTATACTTGCGTGCCTCGTAATCCTGAGTTATTTGTTTTGCTTGTTCTCTCTGTTTTTTTTTTTTTTTTTTAAATAATGATCTTATGCTTCTTGCAAACTGAGAAACTGAGTTACAGTGTTTCAACAGTTATACACATTGAATTTTCATAATAATTTTTGCAGGTATGATTGGCTGACAAAGAAGAATCTTAGAGCAGGATACTTTCTGTGGGCAATGACTGCGTATGGCTTAGGTATGAGAAGTGAAAAATGTATAGTTCTCCAGAAATGAGTTGATTTTTTTAGCGTAGCATTAGCATATAATGAAGTTCATACATTATTATCATTGTGAATGATCCCTTGATATGTTTCTGTTGTAGGTCTCCTGATCACTTATGTGGCTTTGAACATGATGGATGGGCATGGCCAGCCAGCACTACTCTACATTGTTCCGTTCACACTTGGTAAGTGACAATGGCTTAAGAAGCTAAATTCATCCCCATATGATATGATAGCAACAAATAAATTTACAAAAGAAAAAAAAAGGAAGATGTTCTACCACCCAGTTCACCCACCCCTGATGGTTGGAATTGATAATTAATAATTTTCAGCTAATTGCTCAAATGATGGATGCAGGGACTTTTTTGACATTGGGAAAGAAAAGGAGGGATCTCAAAGCTCTGTGGAGAAGGGGAGCCCCTGAGAGGCCTTGCCCACACATCCAATTTCAACCTTCCCAATCTTCTGAATCTGAATCTTGATAACAAAAAGTCCATGACCACTCCTCACTGTAGTTTTTATTAATTTTAATTTTAGGTTGTTTAGCACACAAGGGAGCTCAGAAAACATTCCCTGTATAAGTAGTAGGAGAGGTGATAATATTTGTATGCATGTATCTATGGAACCCTTAAATGAAGTAAATTGCTTACTACTGTGAATTGAAAGTTTGACTAATTTTACAAGCTGCTATATATGCATATTATTCAACCATAACTTGCATTTGAGCCTAACCAAACTTAATACAACTCGTCCCACGAGAGTATTTCAAGTTTTCCAGTCCAGATTGTCGTAGACGCCATCATCATGATGTCTCAATGCCGAGGCGAGTTTTCACAACCTTGGTTTATTGATCTCCCATCATGGCCCTCTCGAGCACCAAAAATTTTGAAGAGCTCAAAACTACGTCATGGTCCTTAACATTCAGACAAATTAGCTGTCTCAACAAACATAAACATAATATGAATACAAAAAAAATAGCCTTAGCGTTTATCTTGTCTCAGACAATATAAAAACTGAGATGGCCTAGTTCATCATTCTCATCAGGCTAACTGCCTCCTCCCAAATCACTCATCCCCGTCACCACATACTGTCCAGAAAAACTGCATGCACGACAAACAATATAACAAGAACACCACTTCAATTAATAACTAATATATGTATATACGTATTTGTAGTTAAATTCATCTTTTATAAAAATCAATACAAAGCTTTCGTATAAAGCCCAACAATGCTCGCATCTGTTTGACCCTTGAAAGTTGGTGACTGAACAAGAAATCCAACTTGCTCAAAAAAAAAACAAAGAAGAAATCCAACAGATGCAACCTCAAAAACTTATAACAATTGACAGGAACTGGCTGATGGAATCACATTTTCCTTTTTATTACTTCACGTGTGAGTACAGAACGTTGGCCCACAATCAAAATCACCTCCCAAATAGGCACAATAAATCTCTGTTTTTCTTCTCTCTCTGTTTTTCTTCCTTCAAATGGGAAAAGAATCTTTTTTTTTTTGAAAAAAAAAATATGAAAAACTTACAGGAGGATCCGCATTTTTTTGTTGGTGCATCCATATAACTGTAATAGCATCTGGTCAAAACTGTTCCAGTCTTTGGCCATCCTAGAAAATATCCATAGTGCAAAATTCATTTCTGCTCCGGATCTGGTCCTCTCCATCCAAACAAAGCATTTCATGAGTTACTGAAGAACATGATGAAGAGGGCTCAGTGGGTTGAGGTTCTAAAGCATAGTGCTGGATCTATTTGATTAATCAAAAGCACATGAACAATTTTATCAGATGCTTGAAAGGTTATTTCCCGCTCAACTGCATCTCTGGCGACTGGATGTAGAGGTTGGAAGGAACACTTGAAAGTAATCTCCCAGAAGGGAAAAAAAGGGGAAGCATGACTTACCAAGTAACATAATAAAGTGGGGAATATCACTTCAGGTTACAAGATAAAGTTGCATTGTATATTTTACACATCATATGGCATTCACTAATCTGCTAATCATTTAGAACTGATTGGCAGCACCAAGACCCCAGATGTTGTCAGTGATAAACAATACTGCCAAAATCCAAATCATGCCAAAACTAATTATGATATTCCTTCCCTCAAAAAAAATATATGATGAGATGACTTAACCTTTCAGATCACTTATTAGAACACAGATGAATAAATGAAAGCATCTCGAAAGGACTTTTATTTGTCTCAAACGCTTAATAGCAAATAATCCATAATATAAGAGTAAAACAAACTCTTTATTTTCTAAGGCTCCATTTGTTTCTGGAAAGAATAAAACTTACAAAAGCATATTTTCCCCAACTTACTGTCATTTGCTGCAAGGAAAGTGTTTTCCAATTCTTCAAGAACTTTTTTTTTCAAAATGTAATTTTTTTCCTTTATTTTTAAGAAAGTAAATCTTTTCAAAAGTAAAAGATTTTCTGAGTACGGTAGAAAATCATACTCAAGGTGACACCTACATATCATTAATAGAAACAGGACCCATATGTTTTTCCACTGTAAATTATGTTAAAAACACACATACTAGAGAACCATGTGCTTTCTTTTCAATTTAAATTAATTAGAAAAATATAAATGGAACCTGTTGTTCTTTAGGTCTGAAAAAAATTTCTCATTTAACACCAAACACTGGAAGATGACCTATTTTCCCAGAAAACATTTTCCATTCAAAGAAAACAAATGAGCCTAAACATAAAGTTGAGAGTGAGTTTGGCTATTCACATTAGAGAGTCGAACTTCACCCTTTATTCTCTAAATATAGTTGAAAGAGAA
The DNA here is from genome assembly GCA_948193215.1 of Bocquillonia castaneifolia. Lineage (NCBI taxonomy): Eukaryota > Viridiplantae > Streptophyta > Magnoliopsida > Malpighiales > Euphorbiaceae > Bocquillonia > Bocquillonia castaneifolia. The sequence continues at coordinate 5,602 of CANYLF010467685.1, read as the reverse complement.
TGAGAGAAAAATAAGAACATTAATGCTTTAGATATAGTAAAAAAGAGATTAACATCATCAATAAACGATTAATTTAAAGAGAACAATGGATTTCAATAAACTATTTCTCTCTTTAATCTTTATATTTAAATATTAATGAAGATGGCTTTTATTATAGAAAATGTGCCTTTTTTAAGAAAAAAGAGCAACATTAGAGATGCTATTAATAACAAATTCCAGTACTTAATCCTAAAATTTACATTCAAATGCTATCAGAAATGGGAGGCAAGGCAACTATTAATACCAGAAAAAAAAAAGTTCACATCAAAAGATATGTTAAAACCACAAAGGAAAAGAATACATACTTCCATAGCCTCCCAAAGTACCATTGCCATTAATTGCAAAGTTAACTGAACTTCTCTCTTGACCCAAAGATAAAAGCTCTTGCATTCTTTCAGGCCAATCAGAATTCAATCTCCGAGCAAAATCTTCCACCTCCCTGATTCAAAATATCAAATGCAGAGTTTACAGTTTGCTTATTCCAAACACAAACACTACGAGGAGCTTAAAAAATAAAGAAAACAAAGAAGACCGATTCTGCAAAGCATCAACAATTCAAACCAACTCTTCTCATCACTCAAACAAGCATAAATATACAGAGCCGCACAAACAGCCAATTCATGATCACATTCATTTGCTCAACAGTTAAATGCTTACCTATCAATTTTTTCTTTTAATGCTGGATCAATCTCGTCATCAATATCAATATCATCAAACTCAACTTTAGGTGCAAAATTGTCCTCTTCCACACCTTTTAACTTTGATATCTTACTGGTACTAGATCGTAATTCATTATCAACATCAGCACTGTGGCATAAAGAATCAGAACCATGTGGTTCCTGAAAAAAGTGCAATAAAAAATCTTGAATAAAATGCAAATTAAGTTGCCAGTGAAGATATTAGAAATGACAACATGGTTGGTAAAACCTTTCTATGTGTCTGAATGGCTTCATTTGAAGAAGTGCAATTTTTTTGATCTTTTCTTCTCCGGTGCTTCTTCTTATTCTTTGAAGTTTTTATCCCTTTAGAATCTGTACAACAAAAAACAACCAAAGTATATAAAGTTTCTGATGTTCTTAATAGATATTCTTCATATTTAGTATTGAGTCCATTTGAAAAACCATATTGTGCAAGTTTCTTCATCGATGTTCTATGTGTTCTATCAAGCGTAAGTATTAAATCATCCTATATAAGTACAACAATGATTTCTATTGAAATTGATATCTTAACTGTGAGGGCTATCATTGTGGTTTAAATGTCAATTTGCCCATGTACTTGCATTTAATGTTTAATTTACTCAACTTTTTTTTAATTTTGGTGAATTTACACTTGTCAAAAATTGTCAATTACATCCAATTTTTTTCATTTAGTCTGTACAACACTCTCAAATTCAATTTTTATATTTAAAATAATATGTTAATTGAAAAATAAATAAAAAATAGATATTATATAATATTGATTATTGTAAATAATAATAATTGAAATTTTTGGTAAAGAAAGAGAGTTTATTGGAACTGCAGTTGACAAAAGATAGAAAAAGTAATGGTTCCAAGCCATACTTTCAACTTTTATTTTTATAAATTATTTTTAATTATATTCATATTAAATAACATCAGTAGACAATTTTAGAACATGAATGCTAAATAAAGGAAGAAATTGGATGTAATTGACCATTTTTGGAATGTTGCTGTAAATATTGACTAAAATTTAGAAATATGGATTAATTGAACATCGCACACAGGTCAGCCTCACAAGTGCTGGATTTGAGGAGGAGAAAATTTGTCCTCCAAGTCCATCCGGTAGCTTGCAACTCAAAATTTTTTTTTTTTATCAGTTGCAGAGGTGCCCTGCACCCTTCATGGGGTGCTGCCTGGATTAGTCCTTGCAACTCCAAATTTGACCAAGGCCATAATATTTAAAAGAAAATACAAAGAAAGGAAAGCGTACCTTCATTTTCTCCATTAATAAATGACAAGAGGTCATCAACTGAGCGATCATCCACATGCTCTTCTTCAGCCTCAACATTCTAAAACACACGGTCAGTCAAGTTACAATCATCAGCAATGTGGAAATAGAAGTAAGAACTTAGAATGATTCTGCATTGAGCACAGATAGAACATATGGCTAATAGAAGTTCACATCCACTCATATGGTTATTGAATAATAGAAGTTCACATCCAAGAATACATTACTAAACTAATGAATGAAGATATAGCATCAATGTCAAGTTTCACCTTTAACTTCTGTCTTTCTTTTAGTTCTTTCCTCTTCTTTGCATATAGTCGATTCAAAAGTCGGATTCGTGGATCATCAGTTGTGTTCTTCAAAGGCTCCAGCTTCTCTTCCTATATTAGTGAAAGGCCGTATTAAAATACCATATTGAATAAAAATTGCATCGCACCTAAGTATAGTTCCCACAAGCATCAGACACCTCTGTAAGATCATCAGGTAAATGAAAAATCTCACGTATCTCCTCAGGGGGTTTTCCTTCAATGATTCTTGCAAGTGCACGGCTAGTAAGATCAACCAAAGGCTTCAGCTGGAGACTGTCAGCAGCAGATGTCAATTCACAGAGTCTCTTGGTGTCCATTCGAATGAACTTTTCATCAAAAGACTTGCGCTCCTGCATGACAATCAGGCCAGCAGCAAACATTTCTGTCAACAGAGAGTTGAGCAAACTATACAAGCTTGTTTTTAAAAATTTCATCAAGGAAGCATGAAGATCGTTGAGGATGCCAAGCAACTCGTTTAATATCACCAGTTGAGAAATAGTTAATAAATCAACTTGCACAAGCCAGAAAAGCGCACAAAAAAAATTCAGAAATTCAGGGGAAAAGGAAAGGAAGAAAAACCTTGTTAGAGCGACCTGGTACATGATGAAACCTACAATAATCAAGAATAAAGCTCAACATGGCAGGATTGACTCGTTGCGGAAGAGATATAGCATAGTTTTTGGACGATCCGAGGCTTTTTTGTATTATTTCATGACATATCATGGGGCAAAACATGGCAACCTCTTGTTCCACTTGCTGAATAGAACCATCAGCAGTCTGGAGCCATATATATGATTTCATCATCTGAAAAATGTTGGTAAAACCAAACCAACATACCTTTAATACTAAGCATCAACAATGGCTCAAACAAGCATCAACAAATTTCAAAACGAGGATGAAACAGATAAATCAATAAAGCAGCCTAAACAAAGACGGTAACTTTTTGGTGTAAATATTATAAATACATAAGAACTACACCTATTATTACAAATTTTAATTAAAATCGATTATCAATTTAAATAGCAAAGACAATCACTACACCAAGAAAGCAGAAAAAAAATTTTAAAAAAAAGAGAAGAAGAAGAAGAAGAAGCAGACCTCACCTCTGGTTTAATCACTCGCATATCATCTTCAGACATTTAATTTTAAATATACAAAATAATAAATAATTAAGTAGGAGTAGAAGAAGCAAAGCTGCTCACAACACACACACTAATACACCTTCGTTCCAACCGAACAAACAAATACATCAAATCAATATTCATTTCATGTATACATATATTATTATTATTATTATTAACCACATAAGCAGCTTTATTTTCTTAAAAATAAAATAAATAAATCGGGCAGAGGCAGGCTTAACATTTTTAATTTATTTCTTAAAATTAAAAAGAAATTAACAATTGAGAAACTAAAACTATTTATTTCTACCGCAAAATCGATCCAATTAAAAAAATGCAATTTTATGAATAATGTACCTGTTGTGAGATGACGAACACGCGCTGAATTGAATTGAATGTAAGAATGTAGTGAGAGAGGGAAAAGTTTTGGCAGTTATTTTTATTATTAGTATTTTATTATTGTCGGCGAAACCACAAAGGATAAACCACAGGAAAATAACAAATGTTGGAAGATACGAATGGTAATAATGTAAATAAATAATTTTATTTTTTTGCCAAAAAAATAATAATGAATATTATGTGAGTGCAACTTTGCTCTCTCTTCACTGTTAGGTGAGAGCTGCGTCGTTGTCCAAATCAGAATAGCTCTATCCGATGAAACGTCGCCGCATATACTCACGTGAGTCGCGACCACCCTTTTTTGGAATTTCCTTTTCTGGGTTTATTAGGGTCAGGTGTCCGGTCTGGTGACTCTGGTCTGGTCTCGTCTGGTATGGTCTGATTGGGTTCCCATACTTTTTTTTTTTTTGATACGATGCAAACTGGGGCCTAAGTTTTCCACAAGTTTCTTTTTGAAACATTGAATTTTTTTGATTGAAATAAACTCCCTTTTTTTTTAAAAAAAATGAAGTAAATTGGACTTTCTTTTAAACCTCTAGTTGAAAAATTTTAAAATCAGATTCTAAAATTTAATACAGTAAAATCTCGATAAAATAATATCGTAGGGACTAAAAAAATATTATTTTATAAAGATTATTAATTTATCGAATAATACTTTAGTATATTTATCTAAAATGAGATCAAGAAAAATTATTATTTCATCAATATTATTAATTTATACGATATTAATTAATCGAGATTTTACTGTATTTATTATATTCTTCTTTTTCAAATTTTTATCTTATTCCAACTTATTATTAATGAACATAATTAACTCAATTAACTTAGTGTTATTATGACTTGCATACGTATATATTAATAGTAGATATATTTGTGAACTACTTTTGAGTTCTAGCTTTGAAATCTCCTTTTTCAATTAAAAAAAATACAATGCCATTATTATTTAAGACTTTTAAAACTTAATCAAATTAGCAATAGAACAATTATTCTATTAGACTACACCAGTATTATATTATATTTTTTTGTATGCAATGCATACATGAATATTTAAGAATTGTTAAGCCGTTAATTACTCTAGTTTAGTGGTGGGTTCTCTCTATGCAATGAAAGTAATTTATTATTCAATTCTTTTTTGGAAAATTCTACGGTTACTTTGCTTTTTACAAAATAATCTTACTTGATCAATTTTTCACCATTTAATCCAATAGTGATGAGTTGATCAAGTATGTAACGCCTCTCATTTTTAACTTTTTTATATGTATATTTAGTATATACATTTTAAAAATATTTACTTAATCATAAAATAAACTTTTATATATGAATACTATAATAAAATTTAATCTAATACCACTTCTTGATAAATAAAATTTTAAATAATATAGTAATAACAAAACACTTTTCCCTAAGATCGTTGGAGTCTAGCCACATGGAGCTCTACCAAAATTAGCCTTCCCTTCTTTTTTTATTTTCTTGCAATACTGGATTATTGTGGAAAATAATCAGCTTGATACTCAGTGAGAAAAATAACAATAAATATAACTATAATTAACTCAAATATTTGAAGTCTTTTCTAAGACTTCTATGTTTACTGGCATAACCAATTTATATTAATTTAACAGATTATATAAATACACCCAGCACAGTAGATAAATTTGCGACGTATAACAAATTTAGAACATAACTCATAATCCACACAATTTAATTCACCAAAAATATCAAATTCAACAAATTCTAAATTTATCGATCAAACAAACAAATTCTATTACACCG
>CANYLF010467684.1:0-17192 GCA_948193215.1 Bocquillonia castaneifolia | reverse complement strand
TCTTATTGAATTCACAATTAAATTAAATCTCATATGTTTTACATTGCTGTTAAAATTTAATTATAGTAAAATTTTTATAAATTAATACTTGATAAATTAATAACTTTTACAATATAATAAACTTTAATTATAGTAAAACATTTATAAATTAATAATCTTTATGATAATAATAAATTTTTACAGTCTTAATTTGAATTAAAAAATTAAATAATTCGCTATAAATTAATAAATTTAATATTAATTTTTTAATATTAATTTATAGAGGTTTTACCGTACATTTTAACTCATACTTTCTTTTGCTCTGAAAGTTTGGGATTTTTTACTCATGCTTATCATCACTGAAAAATCCCATTTTTTAATTTTCATCAGGCACAAGTGTGCCCATTTAAATTGTAATTCTCTATTTGTGACGACATTTGCTTGAAAAAAAATATATTTAGTATCCATGAAAATTAAGAAGTTGAAGTAGATCTTGTCACGATTCAGGAACCAACGATTTCAATTTTAAAGTGTGGTAGAATCAGAATCGGACCTTTTAAGAAGGATTCGGTTCCGGTTCTTGACGGTTTGATTTTGGTTCTTAACAATTTAAATTTTATTATTATTTAATGGTTTGATTTTGTTTCAATTCTAATATAAAACGTAAAAACTAGACATGTAATAATGTATTAATTCATAAAATTTTCCAAGAACTTAATTATTAAAAGTAACTCATATTTTAAAATAAAATTTGAAATATCCCTTGACATTAAGAAAATAAATAATAGCAAATAAAAATTCTATACTTCAATATTATTATATTAAGTTATATAGTTTATGTATATCACATGGATATGAAAATCTTTTAGGTAATTAAATTACTTAATACTATCATCTAGACTTAACATTAATATACATATACACAAATATGATTCAAAAACGACTATTCTAATTCTAATTTTACTAAAACAAGAATCAAGACTGAACCACTTTAAGATAGTTTTGATCCCGATTTTAAAACCGAATTAAGATGGTTTTAATTCGGTTTTTAACCGTTCGATTCCGGACCAAAACTGACCCGTGGCCAGGTCTACGTTGAAGTTATTACAGAAGAAATTATTAAAAAAAAATCACTAGCAATCCAAATTATATTATTAAGATCTTAGACGATATTACCAAAATAAAGTGAGGATGGCACTGTATTAAAGGAAAAATAAATGCCAGCCATATTGAACTTGATAAGCATTGCTTTGTCAATCAATTAATGATGGAAATTTGCTCACCTCATAATGACTAGGTAAATTTTTGCATCAAACCACAAGTGGACTCCGCATGTGTATCCACAATGACATAGTTCTTGTAAAATATGTGCGAATGTCAATCAATTATAGATGCTTTTTTTGACAAATTTACAGTAATATATCCCTTTAATAAAATACAAGTGCTGAAACTGTGATGTGGGAAAATTTCAACTATAATATCATCATAATTAAGGTCACATTAATGACTACAGTTCAACCATCACAATGAAAATCATTTGCACTTGTGGTCTAACTTTGGCAATTCATTGAATCCGAATTAGTTAAGAGTCTAATGTATTTTGATATGCACAAAATATTTCCTCGCTATAAATTCATAATACTTGAAATGTAATAAAAGCGGCCAAAATTTTGTCCTAGGCAGACCATACCTTCGGTTAGCTGCTGTTGTCACTAGAAATAAATGTATGTACCAAGAACAGCTTAGTGACAGACATCATATAGCTGCATCAGTTTTGATTGCCATTTGGACTCTCTGATGAAACCGTAGCTTTCTCTACCACTACATTGCCATCGTCGTTGATTCTGTATGAGACATTGATTCCTTCCAAAATTAGGTGATAGATAACATTGTCAGGGTGAAGAACATCATCATTTTCATGGCTGGAAGTCTCTTCATCATGGTTGTGGTCTGAATAAAGAACATCATGTGAAGATTTACCATTTCCTTTCTTGTGAAGTTGGTTTCGTTGAGATACTGATCGGATATCCCACGAAAGCACTTGTTTGATCAAGCATTGTACCTCATCAGATGATGCATACAGCGACTTCTTCCCCTGTAAAAAAAGTAAATGCAAATTCACAAATCACTATTTCAGTAGAAAAGTGCAAAAGAAGACGACCAAAGATTTCGAATGTATTCCATCAAATGAAAAGAAAGTCTTTGTACTAGTAATTTTAATTCAAAATACAATAACACAGAAGTGCAAGTTAATTATACCAGAGCAAAAAAGTAAATTTTTATCAGTGGCAAGTATTTGAATTGTTTTTAACCAGTAAAGGTGAATTTGGTAAAAAAATCATAGAGGATGTTGGTGAGAGGGAGCAAAATCTTGTAAAAAATTGAGAAAAGACTATGGAAATGATATTACCAAGGAGTTAGACTTAAAACATTGTTCAAATATTCACAACCAGTCGAGGTTCAAGACAACAAAGATGTGAACGCATGTGGGAGTAGAATTCTCCCTCGGAACTTTTTATATTTTCTGAAAACAATGACAAGATTTTGAAAACTATGGTTTTCAGAATTCTGTTTTTTTTTTTCAAAATATTTTCTTATAAGTATAAAAAAATCAACAAAAGAAGTTGAATCTAATATATATACTCTAGTATTTATTTTTCTGAAACTTGAAAATAAAAACAGAAAACTGTAGCAAAAAAATAGCCCCCTTGGTTTTTGCTCAACACAGATGGCCGATTGGAAATATCCGTCTTCATAGAATGGTAATATTTACAAAAAGAAATGGCATTTATGTATGGAAGGAGTACATAGAAATAAGTTAGTGGATATTTTTCAGAGCAACAAGTTGGACCATTTTCTTAAAGAGTTCAAGTAATGGAGATATCATCTAGCAGATTAGGCATTTTAAAGCTGCATAGTTCTAGAAAAAAAAATAACATGCACAACAATCTCTCTCTGTTTAGTAGGTTCTTGTCATTGAAATGGAGATTATCTGAATCAAGTGCAAATGAATAAAAAATGGTCAAGTCCCTGGGGTCAAGGCATTAGTTGAGATTATTGGAAATTTGCTAGCAATTGAGTTATCTGTTTGATTGGATCCCCAAAATATGTGATGTTCAGTCACAAAAAGGACTATAGAAGGCTAATAAATGGAAGTTTTCAGTGCTCATCCATTCACATATATTTGAAATCGTTTCATCTTTCATGTCCTCATTTCAAGGTTTATTTAGATTTAACTTTAATTTGTTATTGCTTTTAATTTGAAAATAGCTTTTTTTTTTCTTTAGAAGAGAAACTATATACTTATTACAAAATGTACAGGACATAAAAATATAATGCGAAATTTTTTATGTATAATTCATTTAATTTAATATTAAATTCTCAGTTAAAACAACATGACCATGCAACGCATAGGAATAAAACTAGTTTAATAAATTTTATAGCAAGCATTGAACCACTTACTACTGTTTCCCAACAATCAGCAAGTGAGGAAGAAAAGCCCTCAGAAAAGCTAACAGAAGTTACTGCTAACATATTGTCCTCCTGTAAAAACATCAAATATTACCACATAGTTAAGGGAGTAATAGACAAAAAAAAAAAAAAAAGCAGTTCTAAAACTAAACATGCATCTGTTACATATGTGATACATCCAGTTCTACTGAAGATTCCCTTCAAACGTTAGCAATGCTGCTCATTTTAAGGCATATACAAATAAAGTTAATTCCTTTGTTAGATTACATTACATGCTTTTCACTCCTCTGATGTGATGTTCTCATTTCTGTAAGATGGATCAGATTTCCTGAATGCTGACTTCCACAAATATGATAGCCGTATTGTCACAAATATGATGTTTCTTATGAATTTTATGAACAAATGAATTTTGCAAAGTACATACTGATATTACCATTACCCACTTTGGCACTGCTGCTCCTTGGATGCTATCACAGTATGGCAGGTAAGGTTTGATGTCAAGTACTGGCTGTCGATAAAAATAAACAACAAGAGATGCCAACAACATCAAAATCACAAAGGAAGAAGATCAAATAATTCTTGATGATTGCGCGGAAAGCATAGTAATGGGCTAAAAGCTAAAGTTTAAGAATGGAAAACTTACTGTCCCATTGACCAGATCCACACCAGAGAGAAGAACTGTATTTCCTTGTACTGCCTCCACCTGAAGTAGACAGAATATATTTAGATTCTGGTGAGTGAAAGCATTTCCAGTTCCTACAATAGCATATGATTCTTTTTTTACTTCTACAAATTTTTAACTTCTCAAGCATTTCCAGCATTACATAAGATTTCATGTGGTGACAGATGCTTCAGAAGAAAAATCTCTCATTAAGCTTAGCATATCTTAGCTCATTGTGAAGTTATATTATCCCATTATTATCTCAAATCATACTTCACATCAGTTCAGGGTAATACTAAACAGCTTTTTTTTCCCCCTTTCCATGTTAGCATAGACAATGATCACAATAAAATAAGAGTCACATATAAGAATTTTTCCAACCTTTGCCACAGTGAGCCCAATGGGGCATGGGCGATGTGGAGACCGTGTAGCAAAGACTCCCATCCTTCCACCTTTCAATCTTGGAACTCTAACCTATCCATGCAGCCAATCTTTTGTAGAAATTTTTACAGAAGAAACAATTTATGATAGGCACAAAACTAAAAAATAATATCTAGGAGAGTCTCATACCTTCGCTTTGAACTTTGATCTAGAAGGTTCCTTCCACAACTTCTCTAAATCTGTGTTTAAGTGAAATACATACACAATCCAGCAATGTGAATATTCTGCAAGACCCTCAAGGGATGCCGGAGGAACTCGAGCAGAACTGAAGATTAAGCGTGCCCTAGCAAGAGGTACAAGTAAAGGTTGTCTTGGGGTCCCATTTCTGCACAGTTTAGTTATATTCCATTAAGGAAAATGATCTTCAATTGAGGTACAAGTTTTCCCATGACTTCTTGTACGGTTATTCAAAAAATGGGGAGTTATTCAAGACTTCTTGCCAGCAACCACAAAATTTACACTTATCCTAACGGACATTTCTTTCCATTAAACTTCAAATGTATGGAGTTTTTATTGGAAAAACATTCCATGGACACTCATTGGAAACTGGGAAGAATAAGCCTTTTAATGTATTCCAGAATCAGAAAAAAGTTTCCACACATCAAGGTTACAATTACAAAGGGCAAACAAAATTAACGCCAGTTGATTCACAATTTATTTCTCACAGAACAAAAGAACCATTATAAGACGGCAAAAACTTAGAATGCACTTGTATTACCTGGTAGAAAAGCAAGAGTGAACAAAACCAATAGGTGTCATAGGATAGGAAGAAGGCTGCTCCAAGTTCTCAGACTTGGCTTTTCCTGCAAATGCCTCCCTCAAAGCCTAATATACAACTATAACAATTTTAAAAACAACATTTTAAGTAAATAAAAATCTGCTAAAAAAGACCCAGGTAAAGATTGAAAGTTTATAAACCCAGTAAAAATTAACATGGAAAATAAAAATACCTCTTGGGCTCTGATCCTACCTTGCCTTTCAGCAGAACACTTTTGCAAAGAAGAGTTGAGAGAAATCTCAAGTTCCTTGACCTTCAAACTCAAATCTTTCGACTTCTTTCTGCAAAAATAAACTGAAAGAACACAATTTAGATACAACAAAAAAAATGCAAGAAAGAGAGTAAACATATGCACATACATACAGGAGATGGCTGTGGAGGCAGAAAGAGCAGCAATTGATATAGCTAAAGTGGCAGTTATCAAACACTTTGAATCCATGGCCATAATAAACGTATGTATTCAACAATTCTTCAATACCCTTTTGTTACTTCTTACAAATTACACGTTCTGAAGTTAAAAAGTTGTCACTTTTGAAGTCTGTTTGACAGTAACGTTCTTCGACTGTCCATTACTAGGGTTTAAGAGCTGGCATGGCAAAGCTCTCATCTTTGACAGTAATCGTAGAGCCAGCCCGGCCTTTTGGGTGTATTGGCCCGACATTTTATGGTCTGGGCCTAGCCTGACCGGACATTATGTGTAGAACCGTTGCTTTCATTGTCAGTAACAAAAGAATTTTGCATAAAGAATTCTTAAAGTCGCTGTCTTTGAAGTTGAATTTCATCACCTACTACTGCATCACTACCTTTTGTTTTTTTTTTTTCATAATTGAAGACCCCATTTATTTACTTATTATTATTATTATTATTTGGTGTTTCTTACACCCCTTAATTGCCATGAAGTTTCTTTCTGTGGCATCACTCCCTATGTTAGGTATTGTTGTTTTGCTGCTGATTTTTTTTAATGACATTAACTAATGCCACTTGAAGTGAGAGTTACTTTCTGCACTTTGACTTCCTTCCTTCCTTTCTTTCTATGTCTTTTAGCACCATTACTTGTTATTTGATCAATAATTCAATATTAATTTGTGAAGCACTATATATCTTTTTAAAGATATGGGGAAGGCAATGAGAAGCATTGTGCTTGCCTTTTTGTTGGTGTTTCTGTTTATCTTGTTATTATTGTTTTCATTTTTTATTTTTCCTCATTGCCAAAGTCCATTTATTAGATTTGGAAGTACCTTCAAGTTCAACCATTATATCTTGAAATCTCATGTCACATTTGATACCAAACACCAGCTTCACCAGTTTCATTTTCACAATACCACCAGGTTGACTTCTAACTAAATATTTTTGCTCCCTCTTTAGCATTTTTTGTTTTTTTTTTTTTTTATAGTGATGCTTATTCTGTAATGATTTTATGATATATGTGTCTAATATAACTACACAAAATATATATTATGCATCTCTTCTTGTTCACTATTCACTGATTACATTTTGTTGGATTCTCTTTGAATCTACATTTGTGTATATTCCCTTTACTTTGCAAACACGAATAATTCATAAAAATGGTTTGAGATCTCTACAGGAATGTATCTGTAACATTTGGGAATCCTATAATTCAGATACCTGATTGTTCAAATATGACTAAGGATTGTCACACTCTGGGTCCACTGAAAGAGGAGTTCACATTTCTGGAAGGGTCTGCTCCTTTCAAAAACTGTCATGCCTCTACTATTGTTGAGGTTATGCAATTCAGTACAAAGTATTTGTTAGGCTGTCCATATAATTTTGTTTTTACCAGGAGAAGTTTACTGGGTTGTGGCTGATATTGCACTTTATGTGCAGGTGGACAAAGATCACTTTTTAGTCGCCTATTTTGGAGGTACAAAAGAGGGAGCACCTGATGTGAAAATTTGGTTACAGACATACAAAGTAATCTCCCATTCATATGGAACCACTTTCTGAAATAGTACAAGCACTGGAATTTTTCTGACTTGATGTGATGATGCATTGAATTGCTAGTTTCATTAGTATGGTTTTACTGACCTGCAACCAAGTATAATGCATCTTTCAAGATAGAAGAAATGTTTACAAGTTAATTTATTTAGCTTCAAAAACCAAAAATGCAAAGGCAGTTTTGGGAAGATCCTCTATTCATGATTTGATTTGTTCAACTCTGTTTTAATTTAATTTTTCTCGTGTAAATAAGTGTGGGCACTTCTAGTGGTATGTTGTTCTTAAAATCCATTTACAGTCCTCTTTTGAGTTGAAGAAGATGAATGTTTATCTCATATAAGTTGGTATTTGTTGGATAGGATGGTGTTTGGGAACCACCGGTCATTGTTGATGAACAACCTGAAGTTCCTATGTGGAATCCTGTGCTATTCAGACTGCCATCGGAAGAGTTACTACTGTTCTATAAAATCGGTCAAGAAGTTCAAAAGTAAAACTTCCACTCTTTATTGGTTGTGTTTATTTTGCGGTTCTCTGGTCATGCTTTTTTGAATCAGAGACAAGTTCTGGATATGGTTCTGAAATTTTGTGTTTTTCTCATCCAATGTCTGATTTGAATGTACCACATCAGATCATTTGCTCATGCTATATACTTGAGAATTGTCCTGCATATTGAAGTATTAGACATTCCACTGCACATGGATTGACTGCAACTGAAACATCTATGCTGTATAGGAACTGGAAAAAGAATATAATATTTTATCATATGCTCTTTTCAATAGGAAATTAAACAAGGGATGAGTTCTGTTGCTATTTATTCTATTCAATTTCGGATGTCACAATCATGCCCTTTAAGAAAATGGTCTCAGATAGGAGTGGGGCATGCTTGGCATTTTAAGTCTACGAGCTTCCTTGATCTTAATTGACATGGAACAGTAGTAGACTAGCAAGTACCTTGTCTGTTCCTTTTCTTTGTTCTATGTGTAACATTTAGGAAACTTGAGATATTCTCTTTAAATTATATAAAAAGATGATATGGGAACACTGATCATGGAATTGATTATAGTAGTGCACATTGCCTGACCTTGTGCTCTTTAGTAAGCTTTTTTTGTTCTTATTTTTCAGTCTGTAAATAGCTGCCATGTCACAGCTATATTTTGCAATTGTATGCTCTTTGTTTTGAGTATGCTTATGGCATCATGGTATTTTAATTAGACCATATTTTATTTGCCTATGTAATAATTTTTCTGAGTTTTGAAATGTCATTAATGCTGCGGATTGCTTCATCTGGAAGCGATAACTTGTTTTAGTTACTGGTATGAACGCATTTTTTCTACTCATACTCATTCACATTTGGCTTTACTAATTCAGATGGAGTGGATGCATGAAGCGGTCATATGATAAAGGTGTTACTTGGACAGAAAGAGAACAACTCCCTCCTGGTATATTAGGACCATCGAAGAACAAGGTATCATTAATCATTTGAAAAGTGAAGGCACCATATTAGATATTTATATCAAGAAGGGTGGAATTTTATTCTATCCACATTACCATGAAAAATCTGACTCTCCTGCAGCCTATCTTGCTAGAAAATGGGCTCTTGCTTTGTGGATCATCTGTAGAAAGTTGGAACTCATGGGGAGCATGGATGGAGGTTCTAACAACACTACTTGCATTTGCACCTATATTTTAATGAAATTTGAAAAGTTGTTCATGTATTTCTTGACTCACAAATAAACAGGTAACAGGAGATGCGGGAAGGTCATGGAAAAAATATGGCCCAATATACATTGAAAATACATCTCTCAGTGTTATTCAGCCAGTTCCATTCCGGACCTCAAATGGTACACTGCGCATGCTACTCCGATCCTTTGAAGGCATTGGTAGAATTTGTATGTCAGAATCCTATGATGGTGGCCTGAACTGGGGATATGCAACACTTACTGAACTTCCCAATCCAAACTCAGGTCGATTATCCAAAACTTGTGCAACTGATCAGATTGTTCATGTTACATTGTTAAAAGAATATTTTTGAGTTTATGGAGTAAATTTCTCTTGATCACATTTAAAAACTTAATCAAGTTCGTCTTAAGCGAAGTTTAACTGAGCACTTGAGAATCTGTTTGATATTCTCTTAATGTGCCACTCTCTTTTACTCACTTAGAAGTGTTCTCAAGAATTTTGAGAGGAAAAAAACGGAATCAATGAAAGTAGACCATCTCTGATTCCTCTTTTTGCCACTGGATGACAATTTAGTCCTTAACTCTTGTTCTAGGTATTGATGGAGTTAAACTAAGAGATGGCCGTCTCTTAGTTGCATATAACACAGTCTCAAGGGAAGTGCTTAACGTTGCTATATCTGAAGATGATGGTGATTCATGGTACAATTTTGTCACATTGGAGAAAAATAAGGGAATGGAATTTTCCTACCCAGCAGTTATCCAGGCTAGTGATGGATCTGTTCACATCTCTTACACATATAATAGGACACAGATTAAGGTACTTAATTTGCAATCCACAAAATAAATATTTGCACTCATTGCAAAGATCTTTACATAGGATATTTAGGCACTCATGGAGATTTTGTTTTTGCAGCATGTTGTCTTGAAACCAACTTGATGAGAGACACTTCACTAAGGAATTCAGATGGTATGTTCTTCTCTATCACCACTCTATGGTTTAAAAAATAAACAAGTTACATCTCTATTGTCATAATTACACTTTCTTTTGTTTTTATTTTTCAAAGCAAAGTTTCTTCTACAAAAAAGTACCGGGTCTGTTAAGAAGTTGAATTTTTGACCCTGGTCTGTTTTTCCCACTTTATTTTTGTTTTTGAGTGTTTTAGAATCTTCTTCTCATATGAGGCATATGAATTTCCTGCAGCATGATTGGTCATTGAGACATGCTGCTTTTCTGTTATTTGTTAATTTATCATGGAGGTAGCAGATTCTGTTTCTCTAACATATGTCCGCTAAACTTGTGCACTTGGTATTTGATAGTTCCAGTTAATATTATCACAATACTTGTAAATAATAATGAGTTGGATGCAATTTCTGCTTTTAAACTAGTCAGACCAACTAAAACATGGCTTGTGCTCCACTTTTCATTGTTTGATTGTCTTCTTGGATTTTAAATTTTTTTTCTATAATTTCAAACATAAATGACTAAGCCCTATTCAGCAAAGATAAAACTATCTTAAGTGGATACAAAATGATAATTATTTAATAATCAACAATATAGTTGCTGATCTACAAAATGTTAAGAATCAAATTAGAGAAGATCTTATCTCGGTTTGATAATGCATCTATATGTGTCGGCATGTTATAGTTAAAGCATTTCAGCGTATTCACAGTCACAGTAGAAGAATAACATGATGCCAGGCACATCTATTGGAGAGTGATTGAGGAAATACAGTTTAGAAGGTTCAGTAGCAATAGAGGCTGCTGCAGCTGCGGGATAGCAAGGTTTTTAGATAACCAATCCTCTTTCCGGAAGCTTTTTTTTATAGAGAGAGAGTAAATGAGTGGAGAGAGAAATTGGAAGTTTGAAACATTACACGAGATATGAAGGAATGGATTGTGCTTAATATTTAATTAAGACTTCCCCTTACCCACCACTTATTTATCATCAGCAGAGTAGTTGGTTGTTGGAACACGAACTTTACCATTCTATATTCTTGTGTTTCTATGGAATTAAGTAAAGATGTAACGGGGTATTGTTTTGTCATATCTAAAGTGGCCAGTAATTTGGCATTGTAAGTAATAATCTTTCGTCTATGTAACAAAGAGAGATAAGATATGTAAGAGCTTCCGTGATTCAGTTCTACTAGGTTCTATCTACATCTTTGTATTATATTTTTATATAATCTATATGAATATCATAGACCAGATCCTTCAAAAATAATTAACAATATTTTTCCAAGTCACTCTTTATTAGCGTAATTCACAGCCTAAGTTTCTGGCATTTGGAGTATTTCCCGAAGCTTTGTTTGAACTCTTCCTCTCCTCTTTATCAATGCGTTCGATTTTCAGTTTTTGTTAACTAGATTTAAGACAGAGAGATGAGTATGACAACTGAGAGTTGCAAATTGAGTTTTATATGGAACTCACTTTGCAAGTGCAGTTCTTTTAATTTCCCATCTTAAACATCTTCCAAATTCGATAATGTCTCTTCCTTTAATTCCAGTAGTTGAATAAAACGTTCACAGCCTTTCATTTCCACAATGCTCATCTATTTAACAAATGAATGAGGATGGAAAGGGAAGAACTTTCCAGTAGTGGAGACAAGTATGAGTACTTGATGATAGGAAGAGAATCCTGAACAATCTCTGCATGATAAAAAGTGCAGACAATTTGAAGCCAGCATTAGGGAGTATTCATTCAGCAATCTTAGGCTTTTCAAAGATGAAAACCTCGTCCCTTGTTAAAACCACACATTGCCTGGACTGCTTTTGTGCAGAGGATCATAGTGTGAGAGTGCCACATTGATAAACTCAAGAATTGGTTAGTATTGCTGCTGTAATGACTTCAAATGATATATTGCTTTCTCCAGATAGCACATGTTCTTTTAATGAATGAAGAAAAAAAATTGGTTTACTGCATTTTTGATGGAACTATGCAAGTACAGAAAGTAAACTTTTCAAGAAACAGCGCTAGTGTTAAGGAAAAAAAAAAAAAAAAAAGGATCCGTCATTTAGGTTTTGAACATTGACATCACAATAATTATGATCAAATATTATACTTGTGTTATGTTACATACTTCATGTTAATTTGGATCAACATTTGATGAATGGAAATGTGTTCATACAAAGACAAAAGTTAGTGCCAAAATATAAGCATGTGTTAATACATATGTTCTTTATTGTTCATTCACATCTCTGCTGAACCTTAAGTTGTTCGATTACCAGCACTTAAGATTGCATTGTGCAAGGCATGGTTTTAGCATTGGATTGCTTATTTATTTGCTAAAACTTGCAATTTGAACAAGTTTCATATTTTCTAATCACTTGTGCCAAGCTGCTAATTAATCTCATCAGCCCCTATCTGGCTCACAAGGACTTTGCTCTCAGGATAAATGAAGGGGTCCCGAAATGCATTTCATGGTAAAAAATTTTCCTTAATGATTCATTATTGTGTTCTGATTTTCTTTCAAACATCATTTCTCGTTGCTGGAAGACTTGCAAGCTTGACAGGCATTGTTGTTGTTTTTGTCCTTTCTAAGCATTTAGACAATAGAACTCAAATTTCAATTATGTAATAACTATATAGGAGCATACATTGTGTTTGGTTACAATCTAATCATTACTAATAATAAAATTGTTTTTAAAAAATATCAAAAACGATTTAAAATAAAGGAGGATCCGAATTGCTTCCTCTTATCAGCCTAAACATTTACTTACCTCACCCTAAATATTCTTCCATCAAAATGGTCGTCACAGGTAATAGGATCCGTTGTGAAGTAATAGACTGTATGCTCCATGATTTTAAATATCATCATTGCTTTGTAATCTTGTCGATACATTAATGATTTATTTTATGAATTTGAAATTATTAGAGTTTTTGTAACTCCTTTTCCCCCTCTAACCTATCCCTTTTAGCTTGCCAAATGTTAAAAAAAAAATCATGGAGGAAAATTTTTTTTTGTCTAATTTAATTCTAAATTTAACAATTTGAATGATAGTTAAAAGGTCATATTAGCAGTTGACATTTCAGTCCAATAATGTTACTATATATTTTTAGAAAAATGGTTTAATTCACAATACCATTAGCAAAAAAGCCTTGGAACACAGCGTGAACATGGTCTGCTTTTACATGCATTAGTGCAGTAGTAATAGAATGCATTGCATTTGCAGGCAGGCACTTCAATTGTTTTGTTTCTAAAGCTGTTTTTATACCAAAAGCCTGATCATGAATCCATATTGCTTGCCAATTTCCAATCCATTTTCCTTTTGTATTGAATTTGGGGTTCACAATCAATCTGCTGCTCAATATACACTTTGTTGGCCCAAAAATTGAATTATGTAAGTGAAGAAAGAAAAGAAAAGATGAGAAAAAATAATTAATATAACTTATCAAAAAAAAAAAAAAAAAAAAAAATATATATATATATATATAATGCCCAATTGTTCAGAGTTGCTGCTGGCAACTTGTCTAGTTGAAATAAACCAATTTAATTTGACACTAAGGGGTCGTTTGGTATGCTTAAAAAGGAGGAGGAATCGGAATGGAAATGGATGATTCACATTCTTGATGTTTGGTTAAGCTAAATTGATGGGGGAATGGGAATGTGATAACCCCCTCAATGGAAATAACCCATTCCCCCCTACCCCTTAGGAAATGGATTTTTCATTCACATGGTAATCAAGCTAAATCATTATTGATTGCTTAAATTAATGAAAATTTACATGTAATATTTATATTTCACAAATGAAACATATAAAATGATAAAAATAATAAAAATAAAAATATTTTAATAATATAAATAATTAAAAATATTATTATAAAATTTCATTCCATTTTATACTTTTTAATTAACCAAACAACTTATGAAAGTTTTCATTCTCTTTCCCATTTCTATTCCGGTTCCGATTCCAAACGGAGCTAAATATAGCCAATCCAGATCAGCGGGCAGCTATGCTTTGTTACGTACAACCTCCTAGACAGAGACACCTTTTGAAGAGTTATCAACTCTGCAATTAATAATAACTCCAAATTAACCAGGCCCTAGTTTCTGATTGCAAATGGTTTCAAATCTAAGCATTCATAAATTTAGGCTCATCAATTAGAAGGTTGGCAAATTGACTGTTCAGAGCATTGAAAATTTGTTACTAGTAATAGTTTTGACAAATTTCATCCAAAAAGAAAATTTATTGAGTATAAAATTCAACTCTTTATATTTGTTCAAAAAAAAAACTCTATATATATATCTTCTATAAGACATGAATGAACATTCATATGTAACACATTTACGGCATTCCTCAAGTCCTACTCTCATTACTTCTCTTTAGAGCTGAAACATTGTTTACAGGTTGGTTCCTGCATTACCCATCTTTATTTTGAAACCATCTATATTAAAAAAAAAAAGTCAAAATTTTCTGCCGACATTCCATTAATAAAATTTCTTGTAGCAATGATTGCCAATGGTAAAATCTTAAATTACATCCAAATTGGCGAAATAAACCTGCAAGCATAGTTTAATGATTAAAAATATTATAATTTGTGGTAAAAGTTGTAAATTCAAATTTCTCATTGTTAAAAATTTTGAAAAAAAACTTTAAAAATTTAAAATTCTAACCTTTTATCTTTTATTTAAAGCATGATTTTTTTAAAAAACTTTATTTAAATTATGATTTAGCAAACAAACAATTTATGAGATTATTAGATATGTACAGCCAGATTTTAATGTATATATACAATAGATAGGACCACCTGAACCGACCAAATGTAATGAGGCAACATAAATATGTAAAATGGATCATTATTTCTCTTTGAAATAAAATACAATGTTCCAAAATAACTGTAGTCATAAGCCACGTAACATCCAAGTTCAGGAAAGGGGGAAATTAAAGAAAAGAAAACTATTCTTTCATTTATACCCTCCAAAAGCATATGGGCAAAAGCAAAACCCTAATGTATTAAATCGACCATAAAATTATTTTGCGTAGAAGGGTCAAATTTTCCCATGCAAACCTGAATTTTTTTTTTCAAGCCGAACTAGAATTCGGCGCCAATTTCGGGAGATGCATGTTATTGGACAAGCAAAATTCCCTATCCTTTTGCAATAAATGAAGCTTTTGTTTTTTTTCCCCCTCTTCTTTCCATTCTTGTGACTCTATTGCCATTTAGGGTACAAAAAAGAAAGAAAGTTAAAAATAAACAAAATCCCATCGAATAACAAGGCAATGTAAAAAAGTCAAGAAAATGGTACCACCTCAACAAATTGCTTGCTTATAATTTGTCTTTACAATCATCACAACAAAAGGAGGGGCAAAAAAAAATTAGTTTCTACATGTAAATTTTTCTCTCCTTTTTTTTTTTTTCCAATTTACAGAAAAGGTGAATTTCTTGCAATCTTTTACCATGTGTCCTTGCATGTTTTGTTTTATTTTTCATGGTACATGTGTTTTTTCTTTTTTAATCTTTCTTCCTGACATGATAAATGTGTTTGTGGCTTGGCCAATGAGCAGCTTTTTGGACAGTATTTGTAGAGAACATGTATGCTTTGTGGTAAGCTTTTAAGTTTTAATATTTTTACTGCTTGCTGCATAAAATCTATAGGACTGGATTTTTGGTCACTTTGCCTTAACACTTGTCAATTTTCACTGCAAGATTTTTGGTTACTCTTTAGTACTCACTGCTATAGACAGCCTTTGCTCTTTAGGCAAATACAATTGGGTATTGCTTACAACTAATCAAAATTTCAGGAATATGGACATATGGTGTTTGTCTTTTTCCCTTTATGCTTCAATAGGAATCTGCTGTTTTTTTATTTTATTAAAGATTATTATTCCTCTACTTTTCAGCTCAATTTTAAAATCTAGTTCGTGTTATAAATATTTTATTTAAAGTGAATGTCCAATCAATTAGTAGTAGATTAATAATTGATAGATAGTAGATGTCTATCAAATGTGAAGAGCCGCAATTGCAATAGTAAAGCTGCAATTGTAATAGTAAAGTCACAATTGTAATAGTACAGCCGCAGTTATAACAGTACAATCGTAATGGTAATAGTACAGCAGCAATAGTAATAGTTTCCATTTCTTTTCCTATAAATAGGCAGGAAATGTAAGAAGGAAATTCAATTCAATTCCATTCTATTCTAGAGAGAGAAAGTTTCCTTAAAATAATATTGAAATTCTCTTCTTAATTTTATAGTTTTTAATAATTGTGTTTCTCTTCTTAATTATTGTGTTCTTATTTTATTCTAATACGTTATCAGCACGAGTTTGCTCGATTAGTAAGTTTTTTCTTATTTCAATCTTATTATAATTTACATATTTTAATTTTGCTATAATTTGTTATATATTGTTTAGTTTAATTTTATACTTTTATTCTTTTATTTGTTCTTTATATTCTTGCTTTTTTATCATTACTATATTTTCTTGTTCTTATTTCATTTCATGTTCTATATATATATATATATATATATATATATATATATATATATATATTATTAAATATTCATAGAATTATATTATTATTATTTATATTATTATTATTATTGTTTATATTATTATTGTTATATATTTATTATTAAATATTATTCACATATATATTATTTATATATATATATTCTAACCTTACAAAACTTGAATTTGTGGCATTTGATATTACTGGAAATAATTATTTATTATGAGGAAAAAAGTGACTAATGAGGATATTCTAGAAAAAAAAACTTTCTCTAGTTTTCATGCCTCGAATGTGCTTCTGCAGTAGCAATATCGAGAAAAAGGCTTTAAGAAATATTCTGAATTAATTTCTTGCCTTCTTGTGGCCGAGCAAAATAATGAATTATTAATGAAAAATCATGAAGCTTGACTGAGTGGTTCTACTCCATTCCCTGAAGTGAATGTGAGTACATATAAAACATACGGCCGTGGTCGAGGATATGGCCGTGAACGTGGTCGAAGTCGAGGCCGAAATAATTATTATGGTCGTGGTGGTTATCAAAATAACTCATCAAGTAATAAAAATAAATATTTCCACAAGTAGTGGAATAACAATGAGAAAATTGATAATAAAAAGAATATGAAAGATTTATGTCATCGTTGTAGGTTGAATGGGCACTAGTCGCGTACTTGTCATACGCCAAAGCATTTTGTTGATCTTTATCAAGAGTTTTTGAAAAGAAAAGATAAAGATGTTGAAGTGAATTTTGCTGATCAAGCTCTTGATTGTCATAATGATGCAA
>CANYLF010467559.1:0-15832 GCA_948193215.1 Bocquillonia castaneifolia | reverse complement strand
TAGTACTAATTTTTTATCTTCTCTTTTGTTTACTTTATGAAATGGTTAATATATTCTTTTCACTTTCACTTGAAAGCAATTTATTTCTTTCTCTTTATTGTCCGGTGCCATGAATGCCTTCATGGATGTGATGATGGTTTTTTAACATTATTGGTCAAAGAACTGAAAAGGAGATTGGATATGAATAGCAAATTGAGAATGTCACTCAAATCATGTCCTTCCATTATGAATAAAAATAACCTTCTTCTCCATTCAAAAAAAAAAAAAAATCTTCTTCTTCTACTACTATTTTTATTTTTGTCCTTATTATTTTTGAAAGATCAATATCGAAGGCAACAAATTGCATGTACAAAATATTATCATGCATTTATTGTCCTTGTGATGCGTTTAGTCATCCTGTAGAGACATGGAAGTGGAAGTATGGAACCCCTCTATTTTTCTTTCTAACCGTAGTTTAAAGCTGGCAACTGGACCACTAGTGCATTACTTTAGGAGCGTTTTGCAGTGGACCTAAAATGCCCATAAAATCCGAGGATCAGCAAACCTTATTCAATAAAGGCTTCTCTTTCTTCTAAATGAAAATGAACATTAAGTATCTAATTTACATTACATATAGATTGCCATTTTTCTTAAAATGAAAGATTCAAGCTAAAGCCTTATGTTTTTCTTTAATCAAATAAATAATACACGATCTATAAAAAGCAATGAAGTAGAATGGGAATGCACTTAATTAAACCTACGGATTAAGTTTCGAATCTCTCTTTTTTAAAAATAATAAATAAATACTACCATTGACATATATACTAATAATTCTAATCTTATTGGGAACAATTTAACACGAGACACAATTTTCAAAAAAAACTATAAAAAATAATGTAGTGGAATGGGAATGCACTTTAAACGTACGGATTAAGTTTCAAATCTCCCTCCCTTTTGAAAAAAAAATATAAATACTACCATCGACATATATAGCAGATCTACATTCAAGCTAGGCCGTGCAATTGTTCGGAATCAGTGATCGAATTTACTAAGAGAGATACTATATTCGGTTATTGATGTTCAGGGTTATGACAATTCATATTCGAGGTCACTGACAATTTATGTCTAGGAGTCGAAAACAATTCATACCTAATATAATATTACTCGGGATTAATTTTTATTTTAGATCCATCACCGTTGACGTACTAATAATTCTAATCTCATCGGCAATTTAACACGAGACAATTCAAAAAAAAAAAAACTATTGGAAGCACCTTCACGTATGAGTTTAAAAATAAGTATCCAACTGATATATGTCGGTGGCTGAAAATGGATTCAACCACATTAAAGAAACCATTTAACCAACAATTATTAATTAACTCAAATGGCTTTATGTAATTGTTGTTTGATACTAGCAGAAATTATTCTTCACTTTTTTTTTTTTTCTTTTTTTGAGTGGAGTCTTCTGTTTTGATACGTATATGTGCATACACTTGTTACAAACTCAAGTCAAGTGCAAATAGTGAAGCAAACACCCGAAATTTTCATTTCCACGAAATCCTGAGGCACCATTTCTTCAGTAAGCCAAGTTGTTGAGATTGAATATGAAGAATATCAAGCTATAGTAAACTTTCTTCCCTCTTCCACATTTAATTATTTATTTATTTTAAATCCCATAGACATCTCAAGACAAATTTCCAAAAAAAATAAAAATGTCCTGGCCCAAGAAAATAACTACACATAAAACCAAGTCGATCCACAAAAGGGTTTATTAGTTAAGACAAAAACTCTCTTTGATTACTATAGTACAGACAAATTGAATTTCAGTTGCCTAGATAAGAAGAAACTGGCTTAACAAAGGACTCAATCCCCAACAACTGGAAGAGGAAACACCTAGTGTCTTTAGTAGCTATCAGGATGTAAGAAAATTTATATTCCTGTCCAAATATCAAGGCTTTACAGCTCATATCTTCTACGTGCACAGTGACGTGCACAGTGACGGATTCAGAATTTTTTTTAAGGGAGGCCATCATTAAAATAAATTCTACCAATAATTATATATTAAAATTTATACAAATAAATAGACTAAATATATGTAAAAAATAATAATAATGGCCACTCCAGTCCCCACTAACTCCATTGTACATGCATGTGCCTTCCCCTTTCATATCCTTAAGGTGCAATTTATAAACAGTTGAAATGAAAGTTAAAATTTACTCTGTAGTCTTAAATCCGATCCATTGGATCAATATGATTATTTTGACATGGGTCTTTTTAATTATTCAATTTTTATTCTCTACTATAGTACTGCTTTAGAATTGAACAGTAGTGCCATGGGAAGTGGTGCTGACTTTTGTGAGGAAATGAGGTAAAAAATAATATAGAGATAATAGTACTGTTTCATGCAAAGATAGTGAAGATGCCAACTACACTAATTTGCATCAGTGCCCTGGTTTTTTGTCCAGACATTGTTGGTTCTTTTTGATGGATTGGCCCGAATTGGATCCCTTCTATTTACTATTCATCCAATTGATGTGTATATCGTAGATTGCATTTTATTTTGTGAAGGGATCTTATCACATAGTAAACTATATACTTGCATGCATTAGTAAACTCAATTTGTAAGAGAAAATTACTCCCTCCACATCCTGCAAGTGGTAGTAGGTTTTAGATTCATTTTTTTTATTTTTATAACCCTTTTTTTTTACTTGTCACTGCTAATTAACGAATTCTTTTACACTATATCAGATCTGCCAAGTATAAAATATAACATCCACTATACACTTGCACATAAAAATCTATTTATTTCTTTATTTATCACTTTCTCTCTCATATATTATGTATCAGAAACATATTGGGTTGTATTTTACAGTTGGCGCATTGGGTATAATGAATAATTATTCCTAATTAACACAGCATATGAATTTTTAAAAAAATCATTGATGTATCAATTAAAAAACTAATATACCCACACACATCAGTTTCTATGGTGACTTCATATTTTAGTTACTTCATTTATATATTATATATATCTAATATATAATATATAATTATTTTTTTTGAAATAAAAATCCACTTTCATGTATTTTAATTTGTAGTTTTACATTAAAGTCTACTTTTTTTTTCAAATTGCTTGGCATGTTTATATATATATATAATGTTTTATAATTACATTTATTTTTTTATAGTTATAAACAACTAAAAAAACGGTTAACCATGAATTTTTTTTAGGAGAATATAAAATAGTTAAAAACTAAAAATTGAAAAATCAAATCGTATTTCATGAACTGGTTTATAACTAGAGGTATAGGCCAGTTAATTGGTTCATGCCCGCCCAAGCTGTTTGGCAGGAAGGAAACTCAAATCTAAGGACTCTGCTGAAATTCTAAAAGTAAAGGATGACGAAAGAGCCCACTAGCTTGATTGACCATTTTCCTCACGGTCTTCCTTTTTTTTTTAACAAAATATGACTTGTTTTATTTTTCAAAGAAAACATTTTCAACAAAATAATTTAATTTTTTATTTTTCATAACTATCTAAAAAATATTTGATATATATATTTCGAATAAATTTTGTAATATTTGGTACATGTTACAAAAAATTATTTTTCAATAAAACACGTCATAGCATTAAAACTTTACATTTAATCAGTTTCAAAAATATACATTTGAAGGTAATTATTTTAATTTTTTTACTTATTGACCAATGCCTGGCAGTTTAGCAGCCAGAAAACGGCTGAAATTCAACAAATGGCTAAAATAGTAAATAGTATATCCTTAAATAACTTGTTTAATACACCTTTTATTTTTACAGTTTTGAATATGTTTTTAAAATATTCTTTTAAGCCCTCCAAGTCCAGTGGTTAGTTGTTTCAAGCTCAAATCCCTTCCCTTGATCAAAAGATATTCAAAAAAATAAGTCAATTTATAAATATTAGCTCAAGAAAAAGGGGAAAAAAAACTTTTCCTCGAATATTCTGTGAAACAATTAATTCTTCCCTGTGAAAATATGACAATACCATCCATACTACACTAAGCCTTTCCTAACACACCTTACCCCAGCAATTGGAAGCATGACTGTAAAATATGATTATAAGGTGTACAACTGATTTTTCCACAGAAATAACTACAAAAATTCTTATAAAAAATAGAGAACGCTACAAAATCCAATTTGATCATCATAGAGAGAACCTTATCATGGTTTCTTAATGCGGTCTGATTGGTACTCATCAGAGGGAGCACTGACCATACGACAATTCAATAATGCCCGTTTTAATTGACAAACCCAAA
This sequence comes from Bocquillonia castaneifolia, assembly GCA_948193215.1. Taxonomy (NCBI): domain Eukaryota; kingdom Viridiplantae; phylum Streptophyta; class Magnoliopsida; order Malpighiales; family Euphorbiaceae; genus Bocquillonia; species Bocquillonia castaneifolia. The sequence continues at coordinate 11,564 of CANYLF010467559.1, read as the reverse complement.
GGGCAATACAACTGATGACCATGCAAAAACAAAATCAAGGAGACACCAAAAAGATTTTATAATGCATCTGTAAAAAACATTGGTGAGCTAAAACCAAAACTCTATTTCCTTGATACTAAAAATTTCAAAAAAAAAAAAAAACATTTGGCAACAAGTTCATTGATGTCCTGAAAACTATCCTTGCTAACTGCTCGAATATTTTCTATTTGTCGACATTTTTGTAGAGGAATGCAAGTCTATCGACCCAAAACCCTCTTAGTTGCAATCTAGAAAAGATGTTCTTGTGTACAAAAAGCAACAATCAGCATCCAAGGAGCATTTCCCATAACTGTGAGATTATAACGATCATGCAGAGACCACAGTAATTCAAGCTTTTCGTATTTTAGTTTTATCATCTCATACTCGCACCCTGTCTAGTCTTGATCATCCTTTTTAGGGTCGCTAACCAGAAATTGCACTCGTCCCACTCACTCGTTGTGAGAAGCACCTGTTAAACACAGAAGAATAGAAACAGTTGATAGCCTATGTTCATTCATGTTCATGTTTTCAAGTTTTACACTACCAGCATGAATAACTTTAACATTTTTCAAATAGCATACCTGGATTTGAAGGGCTGCGCTAAAATCATTTTTATCCAAGGCCTGGCACAACTGAATAAGCTTATCAGAAGCATTTTTTGATATATCCCCGCTATTGAGCTTGGCAAACAAGGCACCGATTTTCTTTGAATTATCTTCTATTTCACGCTTTCTAGCAGGATTTGCACGTGAACCTCCAAGAGCCTCTGAGGTCTCATTAAAAAGCCTTGTCAATGTGGTAATGACAGGTCTATGATGAGCTGCAGCAAATTATACAAAATATGGCAACTTTATCAGAAAGCATTACTTTGAAAAATTAAAAAAAAAAAAATCTACTCCCAGAAGCATCACTGCATCTAATTTGGGTTTCAAATTTAATTATCCGGTATAGTTCAACAACAAGAGCCAGATAATCCTTATTTTCAGACATGTGACAAATCCCGGCAAGTATCAGAGCTATTGGTATTTCTGAATATCTATTCATTTGTGTCAATCCCAGAATCATGTCCATAATACAGCGCATATTTAGATCAGTCACAGTATTAGAGAGCTACAGAGATTGAAGCAACTAATAAACTTAAACACCAGACATGTACTTGAAACAGTCAGAAAGCAGCTGTGAATCACATCTTTTCCACCACTTGAAATAGACCCAAAGCCAACAAAAAAGGAAGAAATATTTGATGTATTTGAAAACTGAGTTAGGGGACAAATTTTAAAAAGAGAAGAATATCAGTACCAGGTACACTTGATGTATCAACAGTCTGCACTGTAGGTGGTGGAGCAGGAGGTGCTGCAGCTGGCTGTACTGTTGCCGACTGAGTAGGACTAGGAGGCTGTTGCATTGAACTGATTCCAGGTCTTTGCCCAATCCCTGAATTTGTTACAGGCCTAAATCCAATTTGTGGTGGAGTGGGAGCCATAACCTGTGGCTTATGGCCAGGAATCGGACCAACTTGAGATGTAACTGGGCCTTGTGAACCAGCTGGAGGCTGCACAGGCTGATAAGTTGGATTAACAGTTCCCTGAAATGAACACACAAAATTCAGTTGATCACCACAACTTGTTTGCAACACTAAATTTAAAAACAACCACAGCTGCACATACAGGATATAACTGAGAACCCAATGTAGTAGGTTGCTGATACTGTTCCGCATTTTTCAGAATGGTAACATTTGAAGGAACAAAAGTCCTCACAGCTTGTTGAGTTGCAGCACTAGGTGGAGCAAATGTTGCCTTCAAAAATTAAGGGGTTAAAAGTTATCAGTCCAGACAATTTTGTTGCTTAACTAAACACCAGAGCAGCAATATGGTTACTTTTGAATTAAAATTAACTTTCAACTAGTAATCCAACAGCAAATTACATAGAATCATGCCTTAAGACAGAAGCTCTGAATAAAAACTCAAAACTCCTAGCCAACTAGAATGGATTGTGGTTCTTAGATGATAATATTTTACAACATTGCCATTTGGTGAAAGAAAGAACGCTTGAGCACTATTAACAAATAACAAAAGAAATACATTCATTGTTCCATTTTGAAACTGATAATTATTTTATCAAAACTCTAAATTATCACATGTATCAATTGCCCCATGCAATAAGCTATATATTTACATCAAAAATACACACAACTGAAAATACCTGAGGAACCTGAGGTGCTTGGGCTGGAATGAACATTCCAGTCTGTGAGGCAGGCTGATAAGGTGCAGTCTGTGTGGCAGGCTGATAAGGCGCAGGCTGCCGGGCAGGTTGATAAGGTGCAGGCTGTGGGGCAGGCTGATATGGAGCAGCAGCAGGAAAAGCTCTTCCATATGAAGGATTAAGAGACTGTTGATAATTATCACTGTATGGACTTCCCGGAATGCTTTGATGCACTTGTGACGCAGCAGTTTCCTATTCAGATTAAGGTAATAAGCGTCAATGTTGATAGCTCTCAGAAGCAACATATCCTATCATAAAAAGGATAAAAGAAAAAGTCGGAAAGAAACAAAATGCTAGAGAAGCCACCTGATAGTAGTTCCGAGAGGCATCAGCCACACCATACATTGATGCACTCTGCTGTTGTGAGATCTCGAAAGCAGTAGTTGTGGCATCTTTCTCTGCATCACGGACAAACCAAACCATTCAATGGATATTCATTTTACAAGCATAAGGCAACACAGACAATCCTTAGGCTATAGCATAGCTTCTACCATCACTAATATTACCACACACATATCAGTAAGTGCTCTACTTTACAGTACTATCACTTAATTTATAACCCACCTACAATCTAAAAGCACTAACCTCAGTTTGGCACTCAGAATGCCTCATACCACTTAAAGAAGGAAATGCCCTCAAACCAATAATGCTTGTTACAGAATCAGGATAACATGCAATAGTATTCATTTCACCATAAATCAATAAAACATACACAAGCATGCATTTCACTATGATCAGCAGAAAAAGGGAGGTCTTGTATGCATATATTTGTGGACAGCAAAAATGAGAGCAAAAATTATGTGAAAGCAACCACTACGGCTTGCAAAGCTTCATCATATTACAAGATTATTCAAGTAGCGAGCATACCAGGTTCTATGGATAGGGCAATGCGATCTCTTAAGATTATAAGCTCAGGAGACAATTCATCAGAGCCCAAAAGTTTCAAATATTCCATTGCTGTAGTCAAGAGCCCCTGACTAGCTAAAATCTCAGCATATTTCTCAACAAGCTTGCACAAAGATGCACTAAATCGCTTCTGACCACTTGCCAGAGCAAGAACAATTGTCTTCTCCATCAAATCCTAATAGAACAGAAAATAGATGTCAAGCTTCCATAAGGGGGCAAAACATTCTACGCTTTTAATCGAAACAAGCTTACCTGAAAAAGTTCAACATATGATTTCCCCTCACGTTCAACTGTCAGGTTCCTTGACCAAATCTCAACAGTTTTGTCTATATTTCCAGCACATATATAACACAGGGTAGCTGCTAAAGTATTGCCAGCAGCCATCAATTTTGAGGCAAGTGAATTACATAGCAGACTCCATTCCTCATTCTGTGCAAACTGATTATCCATATAATGGAAAGAGAATCACATACTATAAAATTGTATATCACAAATGCATTCCAAACATAAATGTGATGTTTTATTTCATTCTCCCCTTTGCAGGAGTCACTTAAGATCCAACCACTATTGATTGAACCAGATGTTAAAATTATGCTAGCTAGGGTTGAAATAGCATCACATTACTTGAACATTGCAAATAATATCATATCATACAAGACAAGATAGTCTGGCTCAAAGAGAGAATCACAAATAACTCCACAATTTCTTGCAATAAGAACCATGTTATGTGCAGTCAATGCATCATTTAACACTTGCAATACTTAATTGAAAACAATAAACAAGAAGAAAATAAAGCAAGAAATTTAAAAAATCAATCAAAAAACTCGACTAAGCTTTAATCTCAAAAGGGTAATTAAGATAAGGCCTAAGGAGTCTCTAATCCTGAACAAAAAAATGATTAAACTAAAGTTACTATGTGTTTGACAAAATGTGTGAGTTGAACAACTTAGCATACAGAGAAGTTACACGTCTTGTCAACAATAAAAGAAATCAAGAACTTACTGTACAGAGAAGAGCGAGTGTTTCTCTCCAGTGATTCAGGGGCCTGGTATTCACAAGGCCCATAAGATCATTGTTCACCATTGCAGAAACAATCTGAAAGTAGAAACCGTAAGCTGTCAAGTGAAATCCACTAACATGATTCACAAAGTGAAACATAGTCATCCCAGGTGAGCATACAGATACATGTATTTATATAAAACTGAATACTTATACAGAAATGTTTTACTAGGTCATGGTCCATTGTGCACCATCTCATAATCATGCATATCCCACCATTCAAATTTGGTCCCATAGTTCATATGAGATGGTCACCATGGAGGGAATTTTGTCCAAAAAGTAAGAATAATGAAATTTTCAAACTGAAAACAAAACAGAAAACGTTAAAAAAATTCAGATACCTTCAGATAAGGTGAACGGCTCATTTTTAGGTATTGATTGCGGGTACGCTCCCACAAAGAAGTACCACCAACATGAGCAATAACTAAAGCATCAGCCATTTTATTTGCAGAAATGCACTGTGCAACTGCACCCTTGTAGTTGCCCACAACCAAAGCACGCTGAATACTATCATCAAAGGATTGATCAGCACTCTCCTCTAGTCCATCTTCTTCTTTTATTTCTTCAGCATGATGGACAGAGTTGCTGGTATCAAAGTTATCCCTAGAAGTAAATGAGGGTGTATCAGCTTTAGGGCTCGGGAGATTGTTAAAGAAGTCTTCCCCGTCATCTGCAGAGAAGACAGTGGCCTCTTTAGTACTCTTATATCCCACTTTATCTGTCACTGTGTCATCAAGTCGAACAGCATCTATTTGTTGAGAGAGATCATCCTGTACAACATCATTCTCTTCAACAGGAGCAATGAAACCAAGGTGAGAAAGCATCTTTGTTCTTGCTGTCCCATCTTCTTCAAACATGACCATCAAGAAGCCCCAAGTTTCACGGTCATCCTCTGACCTATTTTGGTAATTCACAAACAAGGATCATGCAATAATGTCAATTTCCTGGATGAAGGTGGTGAAGAAAGAGACAATTTTATGCTTTAGTCAAAAGATCAAAGTAAATAATCAATATCTCCAGAAAAGCAAAGGCAACAGCATACTCAGACTCTTGAAACTTTTTCTCACACAATGTTTTCAGTGATGACTTCTCCCCATTTTGTATTGCAGATTCAAATTCAGATGATCGACTCACCAAACTGTGCTCTGTGACCAAGTTATGCAAAAGAACCTGGCATAAGATAGCAAAGTAAGCCAATTAAAACATTTGAAAGTGAGAAAAAAAAAAAAAAAGGAAGCAGCAACCCCAGATATAACATACCTCTGAACCACTAGCTGGAGATGACCTAGGGTTAAATGATACAAGTTTTCCTCCAAAGCCAAAAGACACACCAGCTGGGCGCTTATACCATTTTGGAGCTGTTAGTTTGGCTGCATAAAAAGGATATCATATAAGAAGAAATGTCTAGAAGTTTAATATGATAACAATTGATATTGAGAAAAAGCATTACAAGAACAAGAAAACATTTTTGCATAATATTAGAAGTGGAGTAAAAATATACTATGTAAATAAAGGTAACTTAACCATAATTTTTCTAGGACAGGCTCTTTTTCAAAGATATCCGGTCTAGCAGAAAAGGAGAAGGTTTTGCTTTCAACTCCAGCAAAATTCAAAAATTCAACCCTCAAAAAACAAGAGCAGTCATTGCATCATGGCTAGCAATGGTACAATTACAAGTCATTAGTTTGATAATCATTTGAAAGTACTAATATGCCTTTCCAAGATGAATCAATCAATGAGAAAGTAATTGGAAACAAAAGCTCCATTCTGCACTAGAAAATGGCTTCCCCATGAAAAATACTGTAGAAAACATTTTAAATATAAAAAGATCTTTTCCAATTGACTACGGATTGAAAATAACATCATTGTGCATGAAAAGTCCAGCATCATAAGTTAATAAAATTTGTCCATAGAAAATTTTCAACCCAAACAAAATAATTTTATTGTGAAGATAAAATTATGACACTTTAGCTAAACCACAACAATGCTAGCAGCTGCTACTGGCCTTAGTTTGGTCAAAGCTTTGGCACAATTTTAGAATGGAAAGCCAATATCACTCTTATCAGCCGAACAATATAGTAATCAATACAAAACTAAAGTTGCATCCATTAATTTAGTAAAAGAAGAGAAGTGCAATTATAAAGCCCAAAAAGCATGAAACTCATCAGGCCCAAACAAACCGGTATAGAGAAGTTCTGGTAAAAAGTCTTTGCCCAAAAAAAATTCAGAAAGATCGCATCCAAATTTATAAAGAAAATTACAGAAAATAAAAAAAATAAAAAAAAAAACAAACAATGCCATCTCACTAAATAGCAGTACCTGATCCAAAATTATTTTCCCCAGCACTATACTGACTGCAACCCTGCATGGTAAGATACAAGACAAATGTTTAATCAAATTAACATCACATCAAGGCAGATGTAGAAAAAATTACAATTCATCTGCAATGAAAATTATATCCCCCTCCAACATGCTCTCTGATTCCAAGTAAAATCCCCTCTTTCAATAAGAGGGTCTTTCAATAGTCTTCACTAAATTAACCTACCATTCTCATGAGCAAACTATGTACAATTCAAGTCATTGATACATACTTGGTTGAACTTGTATAGTCTAAACGCTGGCTAGAAAGAAAGAAAAGGAGAATATTATATACCTCAATGCTGTAAATGCCAATCTTCCCGTCAAAGGAAGATGCTGATATGACTCCAGGTATCTTTGAATACCAGTGTACATCAAAGTTCCAGTTTGAGCCAGCAGGTAATTCACGAACAATCTATAGCAAATTTAAAAGGCGTAACCATACTGTTAGCACTCACATCAACAAAAGAAAGGTTTAAACCAAATGTTTCATGACTGCAAAAGCCAAAGAAAGCATCCATAAACTACCATACCTCTCCAGTTATAGTGTTCCAGCAAATAGTTCGATTGTCTTTAGCACAGGTAAGCAGATATGTACTGTCATTGGGGCACCATGCCATTGCAATTACACCTGGTAAAAGAAATCAGTTAAAAACAAGAAGCCGATAAATCAAAGGTGAATTCAATATCTTCCTCTTAAGATATTGTTCTCATGGAGCTTAAGCAATAAACCTAGGATAAAAATGCTACCAAGCAGCAGAATTTTTTTTATTTAGAAATTCATAAAACGTATAAGATCAAATGTCGAAACAAAGGCCACACTAATCCATAGACGATTTACTGGATAATTGAGTTCGAACTAGGGTTTAAACTCATAACCTCACAATCCCCTAGAGATGACTAATCTAACAACATTGAACTGTGATTTCTATAATTAATCCACAGAGCATAATAGGTAGGCAGCATATCATAATAGACTGTAATGCAAAAATCATAGGTTGGATGAAAATATTAAAATATAAGAGAACGCATTTAAAGTATAGCAGTTAAAAATAATGGAAACTCTGCAACATACCCTTTGTATGCCCCACATACTCTTTCACAGGCGTCATTGAGTTCCTCATATCCCAAAGCTGCCAGTTTTATGAATCATTAATTAGATTATTGTTTTTCATACAATAGTTCCATACTATAATCAGAGATGCCATTACCCGCAGAACAGGAGAATTGTCTTCATCAGATGCAATAACAAGCTGGGTGGTAACATCAGGATGCCACTGCAAAACAGAACACCGCCTTCTAACTGAATCTTCAACACTGTTATTAGTACAATAGCATCAGTTTGCAATAAAAAATAAACAAGTTATAACATTGTGCAGTATCACCCAAAGATGAGTAATTTAGTAAAATTATATGACCAGGAAACTTACTGTATGACTGGCTTCTGCTTTTTTAGGTCCCACACAACTGCAAAAGAGATAAAATGTTCAGAGCACCAAGCTGGATGAATAAGTGGGTGATAAATAATAAGCACATTTTGTGTCCTCACCAGTGTTTCCGTTAAAGGAAGTGGATGCCAATATATGTTGAACTTTGCTATTCCAAGAGACATAAGAAATTTCACCTTGAGCAGCAGAACCAGTAGCCTGCAAAAATAAATAAAGCACTAAATTTCATGAATTGATGTAACATCAATTACTGGCTAGCAAAACCCCTAGAGTGCAAGCATAACAAATAGAATTCTAGCTCAATCAAAAATAAATAAATAAATGGGATTTTAGAAAGCTTAATCAAAAAGGAGAAAGAGAAAGAAAGAGGGCAATAGGGGAAAATGAAATAAGAAACAGTAACTGGATGCAAGCATAAGACATCCGAGAAACAAAGTTTAAGCAATTAAATACAACATACACTGCAGCAATACAATAAGCAGTTATGCATAGTGACCTTGCCACAACTAAACAAGGCCCGCTACCTAACCTCCACCAAAATATCAGACCTTCTCACACTATCTCCATCACAATATCATGAATTCATCTCAAACTATACTCAGCATTAGAGAAATCCAATAAAGAAAGTGCACAACAATGGCATCCCTGTTCCTAAAGCAACTATGTGATCAACGAACAGAAACACACAAGAAAGAAGCTTCAACATTGAGCTTGAAGTTTCAACATTAGTTCTACCTCAACAAGTAGAAATACTAAATTATCCATCATAGCAACTTACATATCCATGACTGAAGCCAACTCAAGAAGCAAGATTAAACAAATAACCTTCCAAGCAAATTTATTCCTTACACCAATTAGTTCTCCAAGAGATGCAATCCATCAAGAGTTTCCATCACATAGATCACAAAAGGAGCTGATTCATAATTATGCTGCAACACATGCAAGCCTAAGATCAAACAGGAATTTTAAAATTTGCATAGCCAATTGCTGATGCCACTTGTATATCTGGTCACAATCTGCTAGAGAGAAGTGAAAAACAGCTGTAGGTGGGATCGGTGACATTCTGAGACAAAAGCATTATAAATTATAATTGGTATGATAATTTAACATCTAAGGTTCCTAGTAATTTTACCAATTTGGATTTCTTGGTGCTGTGGTACTGTGGTTCTCAGCCAACCAATTTCACCCTCCACTGAATATTAATCAATTATATGAAAAGGTTCTACTTGACAGATTTGTAACTTATTACAAGAATTTCCAGGCCAATTTAGCTTTACTTCTAAATGCCAGACACCATAAAAGCAAAAACAAAACTAACTCCAACTACATCAAAAATTTGTAAACACCTCAGCCTCTTTAAGTTTTATATTCATACTTCACCTTCTGTCAGCAAACAGACGATCCAACTATTCTGAACCCTCAAATCCAATCATCCACAATCCAGATAACTGCAAACACTTCTATTTTGCCTAAAACATCCAGAAAAGAATTCCTTCTGCTTCATGTCAAAACTAAACCCAAATTCTTGACTAACTTAATGGTGATTTCTACAGTTCATTAAGGACTCGTATACCAAACCCAAAAAATAAAGCATTCATTGGTACATTGACTCCAATAGCAATTACCAGAGATCTGTCCGTCCCCCTGTGAATTCCAGAGTCAAGTTGACCCACTAGAATCCTTGCACAAGCTACTCCCAGCTACTTGTGCAAAACCATTATACAAAGTAGACTTTGGAAAGCAACAGATATAACTGCTCAATAGCAAGAAGGCATTTATAGGAAATCGCCTTTTCCAAGAAGAGAAGGGAACACTACAACATACACCTTTTAAACTTTATACCACCGCGGGAGTTTACAGCATAAGACGTTCCTTATTTCCAGTTAAAACTGGACTCACATGGAAGTTTACAGCATAAAATGTTACTTAATATTAGGGAGAGTAAGATTCAAGTAATATCACAATTTGAAGGAACAAATTCATTTTAAATAAAGATTTAAAGTAATTAAGAAATTTCCTGCTTTGCATACCCTTAGAGGTGGGAAATGAGTAGGTTCTGTAGGAGCAGCCAAATCCCATATGTAAATTTCACCACCATCAGCACCAGATGCAAGTAAATTAGGAGAGAATGTATTAAATTCCAGACCACGAACCTGAAATAGGGAAAAAAGGAGCAAGCAAAACAAAAAAGTTATGTGCCAAAGAGATGATAGAGTCGGTCAATAAAAATACAATTTATCACGAAAGAGGACTTACAGGCCCTTTATGATTTTGAAGATGTCCAACAAGACCATTTTCAGTAGGCTCAGAACTGGGACAAAATTACCAATATAGATATTAATTCTCTACATTTTTTTAATAAATTGCAAAAACCTCAACAAAACTACATGAAAACGGAAATACAGAAAAAGAGGGGGAGAAAGAATCAACAACAAACACATTACAAAAAAAAAGAACCAAGGATAAACACAGTTCAACACATAAATCAATCCTCAATTTTAACACCATGCAAATTCCAGTCGTTCCATGTTTTTTCCCACAAACAGGAAAGGCTCTGATGAGCACAAAACAAATGCAAGTTGAATTTTATGAACACACATTCACAATTGTCATCTACCCAGCTATCTTTTGACAAGATGCAACACCAAATCCTTTTTCCTTCCCATAATTCCAATATAAACCAAAAACGAAAAATCTAGACTCAGGTCAACTTGCAATTATACAAAAAATATTTTTTATAAAAAAAAAAAAGAAAGAAAGAAAAGGGGTTTAAGAAATCAGCTACTAGATCACATAGAACATAAATCTTGCATTCCTCAAAATTCAAATTCAACAACCAACCAGTTCTAAAACAAACACTAACTTCACTCAAATCAGATACATATTCCACAATTAAACACAGATATTCCACATTCTACCACAGTAAATATAACATAACATATCACATAAATAACTCAATAATGCAATTCAAAACTCACTCATGCTAATTCTAAATCAGATCTCAATATAATTTCCTCAAATTGCCCCCTCCTTCATTCTCAAGTTCTCTACACCCAAATTAAAACCTCAAAACAACAATTCAATCACAATTAACATTCAAATCACACAAAATTTATAAAAAAAGAAAAGAAAAAGAAAAAGAAAAAATACCGGATCATAGTGGATGGATTCCAAATATCAATGCTACCATCAACAAGGCCACCAGCAATAAGTCCAAGAGATGACTGATCCGACCCGGATCCATTTTTAGCCCAAGCAATTCGATTAAATCTTTCAGAACTCTGACCTTCACCAATTAACGGAAGTTCACTCTCTTCCGATTGAAAATCCAACTTAAAGATCTCAAGAGTCGCCGATGAGCTAAAAGATAGATCCACCGCTCCTGCCATCGTTCCTGCTGCCAAGTACGGAGCGTCGGGCGCTAACGCCACCGACGCTGATCGGTTCACCGATTTTATACAAGCCATACTCAAATCAAAAATCACCGTACAAAATTTAATGCAAAACCTATCA
>CANYLF010467370.1:0-10603 GCA_948193215.1 Bocquillonia castaneifolia | reverse complement strand
TTCGAAATTCAGCACGACTACTTCAACTACATCGTGTCTGTCAAGTACTGGATATCCCTGTAATTCTACCTATTACACTAGATGCTCAATCAAATTGGTTTGCAGGATTCTTTGATGCTGATGGTACCATTGGTATCGCTGTGAAGAATCGACTACTCTTCCATAACTTTATGAGATCCAGTTCTAACAAAGCCCATAAAGCATGAATAAACTTTTTTCCTTTTATATCTGTTGACCTGGCCAATTTAAGTCCTTTTTGCGATTTAGGTTCCTTTTTGTATAGCCTTTTGGTGAAGTTTCTTTTCTCATTAAAAGGCGAGGATAACTTTTAAGCCTGTTTGCTAGTCTGATGGCAGCTATTTCTAGAGAACATCTGTAAAAAAAGTGTTTTTCTTGTGTTATTGTAAATATCTGATGTAATTTGAATCTACCTCTTATTGTATCTTATATTTATGTCAAACGATAGTCTAATTATTTTTATGAGCCACATTTCTTATCGAATCTGTAAGCTTCATGTATCTGTAAGGTGCCTGCTAATTAGCAGTTTCAAAAACGTGAAAAGAGTTATGGACCCACATCTTCTTGAGATTTCTTTGATGAAAGTATTTTGACATGCGTTTTTTTCCCTGATGAAGTATTTTCATTTGTTTATTTATTTATTTATTTCATGCTTTTCTTTAGCACTTCGTCCTTCTATGAGCAGCCATGGGGAACATGTTGACGATGTCTTTTCACATTGGAAACAGCCTTTTGTACAACAAGCCTTATCCCAGGTTATTTTAGAGTTAACATTAACTTTGCCCATTGCCCATTGCCAATTGATTAATGATGGATGTATGTTATTGTGGTAGTTTATTTGATTTTTGATTGTAGCCTACTTACTATGGAGGTTTTAATTGCAGATTGTAGCAATGTCTTGTTCAGCAGTGTACCGTCCTCTTCTTCATTCCTTTGCGGGTTATTTATCGTCCTATTCACCATCACATGTTCGTTTCTTGCGGCCAGCTTACTATCATAGCGTCACACATTCTTTCTTTTCTTTGTAATATGAAGCTTTTTTCTTAAACATTTTTAAATACTACAAGTATTCATTTCTTTGCTAGCTAGGTAATACATGCAAGCTTGTACACACCTTGGTTGTTGCCTTTCCATGTAGAAAGACAAACTTAGAGCGAACAAAATTGGATTTAAACTTTTTTCAATAAAAAATTGAACAATCAAAAGTGGAATTGTGCGCAACTTCAAACTTTAAATTTTGGCTATTGACAAGGAACACCAAGAGTCATTTTCCTCCTTTTGTTAACTTGGTTATTCAACTTGAATGGATGGTTCTGATTCTCTCTTTTGATGTTCTATGATATTCTCATTTGGAAGCACACTTTTGTGGTCTCTCTTACAGGCTAAAGCTGCATGTGTGCTGATTGATCTTTGTTCGAGTGTGCTAGGACCTTGGATGGCTCAGGTCATTGCAAAAGTCGGTGGCACATTCCTTCCCCCTTGTCTTCAGTCTCTTTATTTGCTTTAATTTCTCTCTACACACGTGGACAAACACACAAATATTGTTAATATAAGGAGTTTTGGCTGATTATGATGCAGGTTGATCTAGCTGTGGAGCTTCTAGAAGACCTCTTAGGCACGATTCAGGTGTGAGTCTTTGCACTCATTATATCTAGTTATTATTTCCAGTTTAATTGTTTTTGAAGAAAGAAGATTTACTTGTGAGGGTAGAACTTGGACTGGTATGTTCCTGTAGTTGATAAAGACAATCAACTTAAAGATTTGATTGAATCTCACTAGTTCTGGCCTGGTTTTCAGGGTGCTCGCCATTCCCCAGTTCGTGCACGTGCTGCTCTCAAATACATAGTGCTAGCTTTGAGTGGGCACATGGATGATATATTAGGGAAATATAAGGTACTGTCATGTTCTTGTGTTCTGTAAACTTTTTGGTCTGTAGTACCTTGGGTTTGTGTCTATTCTTTGGTATGAAACCTGTTAAAATTCTGTATCATTAGGCATGACGTGGATGTTGCTATTCACAAGAATTGTCAGCTTTTGTAGATTTGTGATGACGTATTGCTCTTGTTACTGGCATTTTGATTATCAATTGTGGAATTGTTATATAACTGAACTGTTCTGAAATTATTTGAAATATACATATATTCAAGTCACCATGAAAACAAAAAAATGTTGTTACCTTTTATTTTCTTTTGAAACTTTCAGGAAGTTAAGCACAAAATTCTCTTTCTTCTGGAGATGCTAGAGCCTTTTCTTGATCCTGCCATATATGCATTGAGGAGCAGCATTGCATTTGGGGATGTTTCTTTCACTTTTATGGAAAAACAAGAAGAAACTTGCGTGATTGCTCTCAATATTATTCGTACAGCAGTTCAAAAGTCAGGTGTTCTCTCTTCATTAGAATCTGAATGGAGGCGTGGATCAGTTGCTCCTAGGTATCACTTTCTTTTATGATAATGTTGCTGGAATATTTTTCATAGATGGTTTACTTTTTAGGGAACGTCTCAGGAAAGATTACTGAAAAATTTCTTTATTGGTTGGATGTTTATTTGAGTTGTAGTAAGCAAAAAGAAAAAAAAGCATGCACGAATTTTCTTTCCTGTCACTGAAAGTGTTAAAAATTCTCTCGGTACTCATGCTGGTTATATATATGTGTGTGTGTGTGTTCTGTATTTTGATGGTCATACTGTTTTCTCCTCAGCGTACTGCTTGCAATATTGGAGCCTCACATGCAGCTGCCACCTGAAATTGACCTTTGCAAATCTCCTAATTCTAAAACTTTTGAGCATGATGCTGCTCTCCATTCAGGAGCTAGTACAAGAACAAATGGTCAAGATGATGCTGATGGTAAAGTGGATGTTTCTGATAATGTTGCAAAGATGGATGCATTTGAAGATGTCAGCCTTCTTTTTACCCCGCCAGAACTACGAACCATTGTATTGGCAAATGTTTCTGGCAGCCCCACTGAACATAACTTGGAATTGCACCATAAGAATGCCAACACGGAAATGAAACATGCAATCGAGAGCAAATTTACCCATCTGTTTCCAAATGGCTTAGTATTAGATTCTGGTTTTGCCGCTGAATACTTTAACTTGCAAGCAGACTGTTTCCAGCTAATAACCTATCGTGACTGTGAACTTAGGGCTTCTGAATTTCGACGCCTGGCTCTAGACTTGCACTCGCAGAATGATATAGCTGATGAAGGTCATGATGCTGCCATAGATGCTTTGCTCTTGGCAGCAGAGTGCTATGTGAATCCATTTTTTATGATGTCTTTCAGATCCAATCCAAAGTTAATGAGCCCATCGAACAGTTGTGGGACTAGAAGTACGACCATTTATGAAGTTCCAGAATTGGGGAATGCTTCTAAGAAGAACAGTTTTGACTTTGAAATGATAGCTCTCCTTGAAAAGAAAAGGGACAAAATTGTTCTTCAGTTACTGCTAGAGGCAGCTGAATTAGACACAAAATTTCAGAAAAGCACATCAGATGGGGAATATATTTCAGGGTATCCTGGAGAAAATGATGAGAAGGTCATAGATTTGTCCCCTCTTGATTTGATTTCTGCTGATGCTATCACCATGGTTCGACAAAATCAAGCTCTACTGTGCTGTTTTCTGATACGGCGGTTGAAGAAAGAGCAACACTCAATGCAGGAAATTCTTATGCATGGCCTTGTTTTCTTGTTGCATGCAGCCACACAGCTATATTGTGACCCTGAAGAAGTGATTGATATCATATTAGGATCTGCTGAGTACCTTAATACAATGCTCACATCATTTTATTTTCAGTTTAAAGAAGGTAATCTGCAGTTGGATCCAGAAAAGATAAATGGAGTGCAACGGCGCTGGGCACTACTTCAAAGTTTGGTAATTGCTTCAAGTGGTGGTGAAGCATCCAAAGTTGCTGTCAATTTGAACAATGGGTTTCGGTGTGGAAGCTTGATTCCTCCATCAGCCTGGCTGCAGAGAATATCTACATTCTGTCACAGTTCTTATCCTCTTGTTAGGTTTCTTGGTTGGATGGCAATAACTCGGAATGCAGAAAAGTATAAAAAGGAGCGGCTTTTCCTTACTTCAGATCTTTCACAACTGACCTGTTTGCTCTCTATATTTGTGGATGAGCTTGCAGCAGTGGATAATGTTACTACCAAAAACCAAGAAGATGGTAAGATTGAACAATTAGGGATCAAAAGACGTTCTCCAATCCACAAGGGGTTTGAAATTTCTGTTCAACAGCATGGAGACCAAACTTTTCATGCTATCTATCCTGATCTCAACAAGTTCTTTCCAAATCTGAAAAAACAATTTGAACTTTTTGGTGAGCACATTTTAGAGGCTGTTGGAGTGCAGCTGCGTGCTCTGTCTTCCACTGTTGTGCCTGATATTTTATGTTGGTTCTCTGACTTGTGCTCATGGCATTTTCTGCAAAAGAATCATATTATTTCTCAATATGGTTCTGATCATATGAAGGGTTATGTTGCAAAGAATGCCAAAGCAATCATCCTCTACGTACTTGAAACCATTATTGTTGAGCACATGGTCGCACTGGTGCCCGAGATCCCCAGAGTGGTGCAAGTTTTGGCGTCTCTTTGTAGAGCTTCATATTGCGATGTGCCATTTATGGACTCTATAATGCATCTGTTGCAACCGCTGATATCATATTCACTACGTAAAGTGTCTGATGAGGAAAGAACATTGGTTGATGAATCATGTCTAAATTTTGAGTCGCTCTGCTTTGAGGAGCTTTTTGCTGATGTCAGAAAGAAAAATGAGAATGGGGATATGTCAGCAGAAAAGGACTGCAGTAGAGCATTGACAATTTTTGTCCTGGGTTCAGTCTTTGGTGATTTGTCCTTTCAACGCAGAAGAGAAATATTGGATTCATTAATTTTGTGGGCTGATTTTATTGCTTTCGAGCCAACTACTAATTTCCATGACTACCTCTGTGCTTTTCAAACTGTTATAGATAGCTGCAAAGCTTTATTGCTTCAGATGTTAAGAGTGTTTGGTGTTCTCCCCGTTCAGTTTGCCAACTGTTCTGATATCAACACAGGGTCATTATATGACAATAGCTTGAAGATGCATTCATGGTTTCTTACTGATGCCTGCCAGAATTCTTGTCCGCCAGAGAATTCTGAGAAGACAGAAAGTGATATCTTTGATGGTGTAGTCTCAAAGCAAAAGGACTACCCTTTACCTGTGGAGGAAATAGAAGACTTCTCTAAAGGCTTGGAAGATGTACTTGCCAAGCTTAATCCAACTATCGATCTCTGTTGGAATCTTCATCCTCGGTTGGCAAGGAACCTGGCTGTTACATCAGCCGAGTGTTTTGTCTACTCCAGATGCTTATCTTCAATTGTGCCACAAGTTCACAATGCTGAAGAGGATAGCAGTGAAAATTCTTTCCCATTTAAATCTGTTGAAGAGTTTCCAGTTCATTGGAGGATCAGTCTGGAAGGTCTTGCTGAAACTATAGTGAAGCTTCAAGACAACCATTGCTGGGAAGTCGCATCTGTAGTGCTTGATTGTTTGCTTGGAGTACCCTATTGTTTTCAGCTGGATAATGTCATTGATACAATATGCTGCGCTGTGAAATTTTTTTCTTGCAATGCTCCAAAAATTACCTGGCGCTTACAGTCTGATAAGTGGTTGTCAATGCTTTTTGTCAGAGGTATCCATAGCGTTCATGAGAGTGATGGGTCTCTCATTGATTTATTTGTTATACTGTTGGGTCATTTAGAACCCGAGCAACGTTTTATAGCACTTAGGCATTTGGGTAGGTTGGTTGGCCAAGATGTAAATGATGAAACAGTTCTACATTCTAAGACATTTTCGAGCAATATACTTTCACCAGGTTCAGTTCTCTCAGTCCCTGAGCCATTCCTGTCACTTCTGGTTTCAAGTACATGGGATCGGGTGGTTTTGCTAGCATCATCTGATGCATTATTGCCTTTAAGAATTCATGCTATGGCACTTCTTGTAAGCTATGTCCCTTTTGCTGCCCAGCACCAGTTACAAGCTTTCCTTGCTGCGGCTGATAGTGTTCTACATGATTTGGGAAAAATTGTACATCCAACATGTGAGGGTCCATTATTACGGCTCTCATTGGCACTTCTTGCCAGTGCCTGCCTGTACTCTTCTGCTGAAGACATTTCCTTGATACCTCAAGAAGTCTGGAGAAATATTGAGACTATAGCGTTGTCCAGAACTGGTATGGTCCTTTATCAAAGTTGTTTGTGCCTAAATGGTTGTGAGCATGAATAGATCAATGTTTTTAACTTTGTTTTGTAGGAGGCAAGGGTGGTGATCTGGAGAAAAGTGCTTGTGAAGTCTTATGCAGGTTGAGAAATGAAGGGGATGGTGCAAAAGAGGTTTGTTCCTGAACTGGTTGGCGGCTTTGAGTGTTTCTAGCTACTGCATAACCTTTTAATAAACACTTCTACATACAGAGATGTGCATATTAAGTGCATGTAGACGGTAGACACATACATAAGAAAAGGAAACTGTTTACCTGCAAGTGGTTTAGTTCTGGTGGTTTGATTTTACTTCAACTCATTGGTAGTGGTTATATAATTAACTGAACCAGCTTTTTTTTTTTTTTATTTCAAGGCCCTGAAAGAAGTTTTCTCTTCCAATTCCTCTGAACAAGTTGATTCAGACTTTGGGAGTACTCGTGAAGCCATTCTTCAGGTATGAACAATTGTAGAGTTTGTTTTAGAGTGCAATTGCTTTGGATGAGGGCTACTTTAGTACCTTCTTAATTCATTTTCAGTTGCACTTGAAGGAGTTTTTAATGAACTGCTCATTGTTGTCAATTAATATATTGCAGATCCTAACCAATCTAACTTCAGTTCATTCATACTTCGAGATGTTCTGGGAAAAGATTGACAAGGAGGCAGTGGTAAACTTGACTTTATCACCAATCATGATGTTTTTCACCTCCCAACTTAGTATACAAACATAATATGCCTGAATATGTTATAGGAACTTGAGGAGGCTGAGTTAGAATTGGACATCCTTCAAAAAGAAAATTCAGCAGAAGAGTCATTGAAATCTACAGAGGAAAAAAGGCAATTGTCTTGGTTCACGGGTAAGAATTATCATCCTGGAATAGTTATATTTTTCTTTCTGGCACCTCGAATGATCTAATTCTGGAACTGGAATGCAGCCTCCCTCTTTGTCCTGCTACTGTTATTTTAACATTCATGCTTTTTGTTGTTCAGCTTCTGGCAAGCATGACAGCCGTCTTCAGGAAATCAAAGATCACTTCCGTTCCTTGTATGTACTATATGATGCTGAGTTCCTCTTAAATGAGTAACAAGTTCTCAACAATTATCTAGTCCTAAAGAATGAAAATTTTCTAATGTCGTTTCTTATTTACTTGTAAAAAGCAACCGCAGGATGATTATCATCATTTTAATCTGTTCTTTTCTTTCATCAGGGAGAAGTCCAAAATCCGAGAACAAATTTTGGCCCGCAGGCAAAAGAAACTATTGATGCGACATGACCGTCAGAAATATTTAGAAGAAGCTGCTTTACGGGAAGAGGAACTTCTGCGAGAACTTGATAGGTTTTACTTATGTTTCTAAATTGTTATCAATTGAATGCTGTGACAGGCAGATAAGTGATGATAGAAGCTAAATCTGGAATCAATATCTTCCAGGGAAAGGACAGCTGAAGCAGAAAAGGAGATTGAGAGACAGTGTTTACTGGAACTTGAGCGGGCGAAAACAAGGGAGCTGCGTCATAATCTTGATATGGAGAAGGAAAGGCAAACACAGGTGAAATTGCTTCCACTTCTTTCTCCATGGTCCTCCGGAATCTGGGTTTCACTTCCTTTTATTATTTACATTGTGTTATAATGACTGAATAGACCTGCCCAGGTGCCGGTTCTGAACCGAAGTCAAATTGGTGGTTCTAGGAATTGAAACCAAAACCGTCTTCTAAGTTCAGTTCAGTTCCAGTTCCAGAAAAATAAGAACTGGAACCGGCAATTCATTTCGGTTCTAGTTCTGAATTGTAATTTTTATTTTTATAAAATGGTTTAGAACCAGAACTGAACTGTCAGTTCTGGAGCCGTCCCTTTAAAATTTGGTTTTGATCCAAACCGTGGGCGTTCTATGACTGAAGGGCCATGATCTCCTAATCCCTAATGAATAGTGGTCTTTTGCAAATTTTTGTATTCTTTCCCATACTTTTCTGTTTTGATAATTGTGTTATTTTTGCCTTTTCTTTCTTTTGTCATCCCCCCTGTGAGGCATTGGAGGGCATGCTGAATGGGTCATGGTTTAGTAAAATGCATACCTTCCATTATTTCGAGTTTTTCTTTGTGGGAGATATACTCGATGACCCTTGCAACAATGTTTTTTTTCTTCTAAAATAGTTTGGTTATAGGTGGTAAGCCATGCTTTTTTGTTCTTTTTAGTTTTATTTTCAACAGTACGTCTACAAGTTACCTATCCTTTGCACGAGGTATTTGATATTCACATTTATGTCAGGAACATTGGTAAATCGCTGTTTACATTTGATAATAAGATGGGGAGTGTTCTAAAGAAGAGCTCTTTTTTTTTTTCCCTCATTGTTTTATCTAAGCATCTCTCTTAATCTCAGATGTCTGAATGCCTTATACCAGGTGTTTCAGTTGGTTTGTGTGCATTTGTTCTGTTATCGGGAAGAGTGCCAATAAGCAGAATTTCATTGTCATTTCAAACATTACTGGATTTTGAGCCAATTTTCTCTTTGAGATGCATCAAGTTGTTCCTATAATATTATGCTGGTTGCCAGTTTGCTAGTCATTTTTTTTTCTCAAGTTTATTTCTCTGTAAACCTTCCAGCAATATATGAAAGATTTGGTCCTTGGCTTCATTGAATCATCTCATTCAATGTGTTTGGATTCTTGGCTTTTCATTGCTTCACATGCATGATATTATTGCACATTTGCATGCAGAGAGAACTTCAGCGTGAACTGGAACAAGCTGAATCTGGACTACGTTCATCACGGCGTGACTTTTCTTCATCCACTCATAGCAGGTATACATTGTTTATTAATGGCTGTACTAATTTTCTCCAGTATGATGTTTTAATGGAGTTAAAGGACTAAATGCTAGTGGAGATAATGGAATTCAAAAGAAACTATAATTTCTTGCGCACAATTGACACTAAAAAGAAGACGATTTGCTCAAGATGTAGTGAAGCAAGGAATAGGAAGATAAGGAAAAAGAATAATGGACCAAAAACATGGTGTGCTAACGCCTCTTAGTTCCTTTGTACCTGCAACAATAGTCAATTTTCTATGAGAATTTGGAAGCATTTATTCGTTCTGTTTTTGGACTTGAGATATGATGTATGTTAGTCTGTTAGATTAGAGGACAGGGAGAGAGGATGGGTGGGGATTGAACCCATACCCTCAGAAATGTACCCACATTTTTTTGGGGCTTTTACCCACTAGGCCTTAAGTGGTGCACTTCTAACTGAATCATGATTTTGATAGAAATCCTTCCATGGATCAGTAATGTCAGGATGTGGTTTGGTGGAAAGTGCCTGCTTCTGAAATTTCTGGTTTGTGTGCTAGTATGCAGTAGATAGAATTAACTTTTCATTTTTGCCGGCAAGCTTAGTGTTAGAAACTGGACTGCGACTAATTTAATGGAAATAGTAAAGGTCTTTATATAGTTCCTCTTAACCTGCAGCTGAGATGCATCTTCTTTCATGAAAATGAAAACAGACATTTCCATAATTTCATTATAGTGGCATCTCCAATTGCAGCGGGCAATTATCCAGGATAATGGGCTTGATTTCCAATGAATATATTCACATGCAGGGCTCGGGACAGGTATCGGGAGAGGGATAATGTAAGACCACATAATGAAGGGAGTACAAGAACCAACAGCAGCAGTTTGCAGGCTGAAATTTCCGCCTCTAGTTCATCTATGTCAATGCCTGCGGTTGTTTTATCTGGGTCTAGATCATTCTCAGGCCAGACGCCGACCATTCTCCAATCCCGTGATCGCACTGATGAAGGTGGCAGCAGTTATGAAGAAAATTTTGATGGAAGCAAGGACTCTGGTGATACTGGTAGTGTGGGAGATCCAGATGTGATGTCAGCATTTGATGGACAATCTGGTGGATATGTGTCAACTCAAAGGCACGGATCTAGAGGGAGCAAGTCTAGGCAAGTGGTGGAGAGGAGAGAGAGGGATGGGAGACGAGAAGGAAAGTGGGAAAGAAAACATCCGTGATGGCCCATTGTTCTATGATGAGATGTTAGGGGAAATCTGTAAATATGTGACAAAAATGTGGTTGAATTTTTTGGTGAAGTAGGAGGCGGTCATTGATGCTGTACGGGAGAGAAGAAAACATCCCATCTACAGGTAACTTGAATTGTTGTTGTATAATGTTATTAGAAGTTAGAACTGTTGCAGTTGTTTCATGATTATAATAGATTTCTATATAATAGACCACACATCATTTTGTTGCCTGTAGATAATATACTACAAAGCCAAAAGATAAATCAATCTTTCATCACTATTTACTTAATCCCCTCTTCTTCCTTTCACGGTTTTCCTGTTCTCATACATTTGCAT
>CANYLF010467347.1:0-15521 GCA_948193215.1 Bocquillonia castaneifolia | reverse complement strand
AGGTTGAGCCTTCAACTCAGCAACCATCCAGCAAGAAAAGCTGTGAGCCTGCCTTCAAGTATTATAGGTCTCCAACAGATGGGGCTTGCTGTCTTGAAAGTATGATGATAGTCGGGAAATCTCATCAATAGGAACCTGGGTGAATAAAAGAGTTAGAATACAAATGCAGAAGTAAAATAAAGAAAGAATGTCGAGGTGACTTACATGAGTACATCCATCTGTGTAAGAAATGGAAGGATCAGCTAAAGGATGGAAAGTATGCTCAACTAGGCCAGCAACAGTCCTATGATGAACTGAAAGCCCAGGGTACTCAGTGATATGACCTGGCACCACATCCCCTTAACTGCTGGATGGATAGTGGGATGGACGAGGTCTCACAGCCTCTGAACTAAGCATAGCTCCTTTAGTACGGGTCCTCCTACTCAGCCCGGGGGCAACAACTGGCCCAGGATTGGGGGCATAATCTTCATCACCATCAGAGCCTCCAGAATCTCCATCATCCTCATCCTCATCCTCATCCTCATAAGAGCTGGAAAAGGTCACAACACTCATGGATATCTGAAAAGAAAAATGATTGTAAGTCATGTAACCACGACATACAGTTATCAGAAAAATGAATAAAAGATCGCATCTACCTTAGCAAGCATCCTAGGAGACAAAGGTAGAGCCAGGAGACATCTCACACTTAAGAAAGAAGTGTAATCCTTAGAGCGGGAAAGAAAGGATGTACACTCAAAGCCATCAAGGGCTGCAGCTAGAGAATGATTCGTCAGCTCGTGCCTGTAAAAGCTTGTCATATACTAGCATCATGTCCTCTCTCCCAGGAACCACATCCTAAGTCCTGGACCCTCCAGAAGAATCCTCAAATCATCCTCAAGCAAGGATGCAATGACGTAAGGTGGCAGTCCCTCCATTAGGCCCATCCATGCCCTGTCAAGCTGAAAAAGAAAAGAATCAAGGTATGTATTTCAAACTTATATCGATTGCTTTAAACTAACAAGTTTGTTTTCATTTGTTTTACCCTAGAAGCAGTCAGTGAGTTAAGGAACATGCGATGACCATTGACGTCAGCAAAATGGATGCATAGTCATTGTAGACCCCAACATCTGAGGACAGGGAATGTATATCGACACTCCAATGGAAAGAACTGGAAAATCAAGCCCAACTCGATAGCCCAGACCTACAAAAGAAGAGTCAGAGAAGCATAAAGCTAGTAAAGCAATTAAGGAAAGCAAGAGGAAAAGTAACTCACATGAGTGGCATGCCAGAAGCCATAAAACTTTGTACCACCATGAGAAACCCTGTCCATGCAGAGGTATAGATAGGCCAAAGTAGGGGAGCCCCAGTCATACCTGCTCATCTCATCAAAATCCCTCAGAATAGGGATGAAATGCAAGGTGATGGTAAAGTTCGTATCACAGAAAATGGTGCTACCCAGTAGATACAAAATGAAGACACAAGCCAACAGATACAAAATGAAGACATGAGCCATCTGCTCGAAACTCCAGTCGAACTCTGGCCTGTATCTCGAAAGGTGTCTAGCCAATGCATCCATATAGAGCTTCTTGGAGCTCTTCCTCCCTGAGACCATTCCCAACATCCTGAAGATATACTCGTTCTGAACATCACGATGGATTGAATATATCCCTCCATCCCAGAAGATCCGCTCACCAGCACAAGCTAATACAGTGATAGCAGAGAAAGAAGCTGGAGATAGAGTATACTCCCCACATGGCTACTAGAATGTGTGGGTAGTCTCAAACCATCGCTTCATCAATGCCTGCATGGAACGGTGACCACATCGGGAGCTCACATGTTCATCCACATTCTTAGGAAACGTGGAAAGAAAAGGGCCGAATCCAGCCTGAAGAACTAAGGTCTGCACACCTAGAGGTAATCCTCTCTAAACTACTCACACCTTGGAAAAGTTTCCATTATAGGTGAAAGTAGTCTCATCCCCCTGCAACATAATAACAGGTATATTTCCTAACTCAGTCATCTAATTTCTTGAGTGCATTCTTTATTTCTAATCTTGGGGCCAACAAAGCATTCGTTCATTCATAATTATATCTAACATTCATTTATTCATAATCACATTTAATATTCATAATCCCATTTACTGTCTAGCATTCATTCATTCATAATTATATTTAATACTCATTCATGCATAATTGTAAATTATTCATTTAACATTAAGTTGTTTCATTTATTATTCATACATTATCTTTACATTATTTTTAACATCATTTTAACATTGTTTGCACATTAATTGTTCATTTAATCTTATTTTTGTCACATTTTATCATAAATTGTCCATAAAATATATAAATCATGTCTAAATCATTCATAACTTGCATATATCAGTCTATTTTTTCATGAAAAAAACATCAAAACATGCATTGGAGGACTGTTCGAAGTCTGAAAACACTACCGGGACCAAGACTGGGCTCAACGCCAATCCCAGCAGTGGTGTTGGTACCAATGTGGTCATACGACTGGCGTTGGGGGTAATGCCACTCGTGGTAGTGGCATTGGACCCAGCCTAGTCCCGTTCGCTGCCAATTCGGTTTTATTTTACAGATTTTTGACAAATTTCATAATGCCCAGTCAAAATAAAAGTGTTTAGACACTTACCCGGTCTCCGATCGAGCCACAGAGGTTGAATCTGGCATTTGAAAATGGAGAAATCCTTCCTCCTCTTTGATTCCACCCGAATCAGCTTTTAACACCTCCTGTCTGACCCGGAAAAGGCTAATCGAGTTCCAGATGGGTTCCAAGTTTCAATTATTGGCCATTTTGTCTTTTGTTTGACTTGATTTGGTTAAGAAATGAAGAAATGAGTGAGAAATGAAGTTTGGGTAAAATTTTTAATTTTCTTTCCAAAAAATAGGTGCTGCCTGCAGCTTTATAAGCCAATTTTGGAAAATTACCGCTTTGGTCCCTAAAGAAAATTTTCAAATAAGGACAGAAGTTTGGTTGCAAATAGGTCCTAAATAAAAATTAGGCCTAAAGGAGGCCAATTGGGGGCAAATTTCAGAGGTTTTATAGAAATAGCTGTCAATTATAGTTAGAATGACAAAGAATGATAAAAGATTACAGAAGAAATGACAGACATTACAGAAAATTTCTTTTTTGGAGATCTCTTTTCTTATCCAAATTTATAAGATATTTGGAGTGAGTCTAAGAATATAAGTGGAAATTTTGTGTCAGAAAGATGGTTTTCCCTAGTGAAAATAATGTCTGAAATATTTTGAGAGAGTTTTATTTCCCCACCAGAGTCATTTCAAGCACAATTCTCTCAATAAGCTTGTATTCCCTAGTGGAGTTATTCTGACTAATATTCAAAGAAATAAATTCATTTTCCAAAGTAGAGTAATGTTATAGGATTATTCTAGCGAAAGAGGAAACATCCCCAGTAAAGTCTAGAAGATTCAATAAGAAGATTTAACAGAATCAGAGTATAAGCAGCTGAGGTAAGTGTCTAAACTCTATCTCTTTTAAAATAATAACTCTTCCCTGCCAAACGCCAGTAAGGCCAAACACATTCCATGCCAAACGCCAATTAAGGCCAAACGCATTCCTGCTGAAGGCCGATAGTGCCGGATGCAATACTTTTCTGCAGAAGGCTGAGAGTGCCAAATGCATACTCTGCTGAAAGCCGATAATGCTGGATGCAATTCCTGTTGAAGGCCGATAGTGCTAGATGCTTTCCTGCTGAAGGCCGATAGTGCCGGATGCTATTCCTTACTGAAAGCCGATAGTGCTTGATGCTTTCCTGTTAAAGGCCATTAGTGCTGGAAATTTATTTCACTAAAGACTTATAGTGATAAAGGCTGATAGTACAAGTAGCAAACCCTGTTCCAAATTTTGGGAACTTTATTTGGAACGAAACCCTGATAACCAAGTCAGGGAAATCCCCATGGAGTTGGTCAAGGTAGCTGAGGTCCGAGATCAAATTCCTAAAATCCTAAAAGCCGAGTCAGGTAAATCCCCGTGGAGTTAAGCCAAGGCAGCCGAGGTCGAAGGTTAAACTTCGCACACCGAAGTCGAGGTACGTAATTCTTTCCAAAAATTATGTGTTTTGGCTTTGTCGTCATTTTCCATATTATTGGATAATACTAAAAACCTCCGACAAAGCGGGGGCAAACTGTTAACATCCAATTTTTGACACAAGAGTACGGAAGTGGCTCGGAGGCCCAGTGATGATCGTTCATGTTCTAAGTAGCATGAATTGAGTTGACATTGCTTTTTAGAGATTATATTTGCTTCACTTTGAGTATTTTCTAAGCTTGCATAGCACGTTTTCCTCCAAAATCCGGTTTTGAGCATAAACGATGCATTTTTCATACGATTTTCATCAAAACTTTTTCTAAAAGTTTCCAAATGACTTGAATTTTACTGGTTGATAGTTGAGGCCATTTCGCACATTTTCTCAGTTTTAAGGTTTTGCAAAATCGGACGTTTGGAGCCCCAAAAGGGCCCAACACCACTCTGGGGAGTGGAATTGGCCCCAACGCCACTCTTCCTAGTGGAGTTGGGCCCAACACCTCTCATATGACTGGCATTGAGCTCAACGCTACAAGGAAGACTAGCGTTGGGCCCTCAACGCCAGTCACAAAGCCCATACGAGTCATACATGCGTCCCAAAGCCCTGGAGGGCTATTTTTGTCCAAAAAAACCTTTGCTTTAGGCTCAAGTCATTGATTTTCATTAGGAAACTGTTTGTGGTAACCCTAGCTTAAGTTTTAAGCTAAATCGGCTATAAATATCGATCTAAAATTTTGGGATGTTGGTAGCCAAATATATGAATTTAGCGTTTAGTTCATGATACTAACACTCTAAGTTCACTTCATGGCATAAAACACTTAATTTTGGCTTTATTTCACATAAAAACTCATAAAAGGTGTCATCTTTTCCATACAAAAGGTGTTTTGAAGTTTCAAATTTATTCAAAGAAGTCTCCAGCATTTTTTAATCAACAAGAAGCAGTAAGTCACTCAAACCAGATATAAGGGTTATCAAGCTCTTCCAAGGTGATTTCTTAAGAGGTAAGTCATCTAATCTTTGAGTTTTTCATATTTCTTTACATGATTCATGTTTTGCATATTATGAACATGTTAATTGTGATAATATGTTGCTGTAATTTTCTGTTTGCATGTTTTATTAATGTTCTTGCATATTTCTTTTGTTAAAATATTATTTTATTCCATGTTCATGCATTATAATTGTCAAAAGTTGCTTCCTTTACATGTTCATGTCTTTTTTTTTTATTTCAGATCTGAATTGTTTGATGTCATAAACATGTTTTAATTGCATAAAAATTATTTCTTTGCATGTCTTTTTGTATAAAAATCATTTTTTTTGATGTTCTAAGTATTAAAGTCATGGCTTTTTGGGTTTAATGCCTAAAAATTATTACTTTGTGAGTTTTAATGCATAAAGCTTGCATCTTTATTATGTTTTATGCATTCAATGATTAGATCTATGTTGTTTTGCCATGTTTCATGCATTATTACATGTTTTGGTGATTGTTTGATGCATTTTCATCTCTGTACGCGTGTTTCTTGGGCTTGGTAAACCCGAAAACTTCATTTTCTGTCAGATCGCCTGCTCTGTTTTCTATCTATTGGCCAACACCACAAGCAGGAGTGGCGTTAGGCCCAAACGCTTGTAGGTGAGTGGCATTGGGCCCAAATGCCAGTCCCTTGAGTGGCATTTGGCCCTCTTTATTGTTCTTTGGTGCTGTTTTACGGAGGTTGGTTGTGTACAGTAGCTGTCACGTGGAATGCAGCGATGAGGTAAGCTTCTGAACCCTCTTTGGTAATTATTTAGGTCTAGTTATGCATGTAATTGGTTAAATAATGCTATTTGGTAATGATTTAGGTCTAAAAATTGTAGAAACCCTATGTGTGTTGTTGTGTTTATGTGTTATGTGCTTATATCATCTTTTGCATGTAAATTAACCCTAATTAATGGCTGGTAATCTTTAAAATCAACTCTTATTTGTTATTAGAAACCCACTATTGCATGTATATATATGTAAAAGGTAGGTTATAAATTGTTATGTGTTTTTACTGCTTTTTTAGAAGGAATGAAGGTAGGCATAGTACTAAGAGTATTGGTAAAGAATCACATTCGGGAATTGATAATTCGGATCCATGAATCTCTCGGTTCAATGCATCCTTCATATTCTTAAGAGGAATTGGGGTGTACACCTTGTAAGACATTCCCGATGCCGGTTCGGGTGGTGACTACCACTTCAGCCCTGTAGCTGAACACATAGTGCCACAGTTGCTAGTCATGGATCAGGCTCTAAGGCAAAACCTCCTTGTCTGCACATATATTATCAACCTATAACTATAACGTATTATATCATTTAATCCTTCAAACTCAATGTCATGTTTTACGAGAAAATTTTATGAAAAATTTGGTAGAACCTCCCCTATAAAAAGGACATCTCTGCACCGAAGTGGAGCCCATCCTGCATATAAACAACACTTCTATAATCACCAACATCTGCCGGATCCACCAAATTATTCGGACTTACCAAACACAGCAATTATAGTATCAAGCATCATCATTATCCATATTTATACATTATTCAACTTATTGCACTTTTTCTATCTATATATTATACTTATTCAAAGTCCAATCAGTCCTTAACAGTTTGAATTTACAGAATTCAGTTAAATGGTCTAATGGTCCTAAAATTCAATTTAATTAATATGATAGTTAAATTCATCCAATTCGATTCCAATTCGAGTTAATTATAATTTATAAAACATGCTTATAACATATAAAACATCAAAACAATCAAATTAGATGCGTAACACGTAACTCGAGAACTTACATACACCGACATTTTACTTCCGGGATTTTTAATTCAAAAATCGTAAGGAATTAGACCAACATACAGTTATGAAAGTTGTTTGGAATATTTTTATGGATTTTCTAAGAATATTTTTGGGCTTGTCGGATGTGGGACCCACTGCCACCGTAAACGACGGCGCGTGGGATCCACCTCTCACCGTCTGTGGCGGCCGGAGAACCACCCAGCCACCAAGGACAACCCAGAAAGCTCCGTGACACCACCAAGAGACCAAAACCACTTACCACGCACCTCTTAGCTACACCGATCGGTTGGATCGAAGCCACAAAGGCCGTCGGACCCCAAAACTTTGGTGAGCTTCGTTCTTCGGTCTCCAGTGGTTGTTACAGTCGCGGTTGGTGTCAAACCAACTCTACTCTAGCTGATCTACACGAAGGTGACCTCCTTTCCTCTCGACGGCAACAACAACGGTAAGAATGATGAAGGCCGGTGGTTTCGAATCTTGTGAGTCCTGTATCTTCGTTTACCGGCAACGATAGGAAACAAGAAGGGTATGGATAGATTGGTCTTTGCCAAGCTCTTCAATTTGGTAGTAAGAATGACGGTGGAGGTGGTCTGTAGACAGTGAACGGAGGGGAAGAAGGATAAGGATCTAGAGTGATATTTTTAGAGGATTTTTGGTACTATTTATGTAATTAGTTTTAACTTATTTGTCACAATTAAGCCCATCTGCCGATTTTGAGTATATAGAAGCAAGTTTTAGGTTTTCAAATTAGTCCTTTTCTATAATTAAATTTTATCCTTAACTTGGTTTTGTCCCAAATTTTTACCATAAGATTGGAGTATATTTTTCACTTTCAAACCAAATTTTAGTTCAAACGGACATCAATAACTATTATTTTTAATTTTTAGAGATTAAAGCTTAATAAATTAATTCCCGAATTAGAAATTAGCTAAACCAAAAATTATGTATATTACATTCTCCCCACCTTAAAATAAATTAATCATCGAATTTAGAAACATACCTCATTGTAGAAACAAGTGGGAAACTGCTAGCGCATATTTTGCTCCAGCTCTCAAGTGCAATCCTCAACAGAATGATTCCTCCACACTATTTTCACCATCGGGATTGACTTGGATCTTAATTGCCTTACTTGGTGATCAATAATAGCCACTGGGTACTCATTATAAGTCAAAATCCTCCCCAATCTCAATATCATCTGTTTGGATCACAAGTGATGGGTTAGAAATGTACTTTCTCAACATGGATACATGGAAGAGTGGGTGTATTTTATACAATTCTGGTGGCAAGGCCAATCTACAAGTCACATCACCAACTCTATCCTTTATTTCAAAAGGTCCCACATATCTAGGTGCCGATTTACCCTTCTTGCCAAATCTCATCACACCTTTCATGGGTGACACCATTCAGAAACACCCAATCGCCAACATCAAAAGAAACATCCTTCCTTTTAGGATCTATGTAGATACCCAATTTGTCCGGGTTCATTAAAATAATTATATATAGATATTTAATTAAGATTTTTTTTTCTTTTTTTTCTTTTTCTAAATATGTAATGATAATAATAAATAATTTTCCCTTTATTGATCTAATATTTTGTTCGGGTAAACGATAGGAATCTGGAAATCAAAAGCATTCCCAAAAATACTTCTGTTTTCATTTTGAAAAATTAAAATTAAAATCCAATTTCCTTTGTCTAAAAAATATATGTAATAAAAGTATTAAATAATATATGTGTCTATATACGTGTGTAATAAATATGTTGCTTTAATATTATGCAATATACCCCATTTAATTTTGATTTTTATTGGGAGGGCAATTTTTCATAAGTTAAAAATAATCATTTTTATAAAAAAATATGGTGTTAAATATAGAATGGGATATTGAATTTAAATGGTAATTTTTCAAGCCTTTATTGTAATTGTGACACTTAATGGTAATTTTGGGAGTTTAATTTTCTTGATTTCTATCTTAAACTTGGATGAAATTTTGTTTTATCATTTTCTTATGTTTATTTCATTTTAATTATCATTGTTAACAAGTAAATTTTCACTAAAAATAAATAATGGACATTAAATAATAAATAGATGCACAATTATAAATGCTAGTTTTTTTTAATAAGAGTACATTTTTTATTACAGATTTAATTTTATATAAAATAAAATACAAAAAAAAAGGTAAAATAAAGAAATAAATAAGGCTAATCAGATTCGGATTATGTGTCCAAAAATACTCCTCTGAGCCTAGAAATCCACCTCGACTGCACAATCGAACACATATAGGACCCTTTTTCATCATTTTAGCCTTTTTTAAGTCAGAAAAATAATAGGCTAAGGCAGTATCTGTTCACTGAATAGCCTATTATTTTCCTGACTTTGAATTTTTATTCGGGTCCTATATTTTAAATAAAAAACAGAAATGGGCTCAGGTTACCCTTCAAAGCTCAAATCCACATAAAAAAATTACAGCAGTCCAATAGATTACAGAATCAACCCAACAGAAATTTAAGTCCAAAAAAAAAGGTCCAAATCCAAGCCTAATAGAAATTCCAACAAACCAAATAAGGCCCAAACAGGCCCAATTCTCTTCTCAAATCAAAATCAGATTATGCAGCGCGTGGAAATCAACAAAGCATGGCAAAGATAGAGAGTAAGTAATCTGCTCAAGATTGATTGAAATCAATCAATAATAATCTCAATTCACTTTATCAATCAAGGAGGACAAGAAGCAGGGGCGTTTGAGTCTCACTGCCCTGCTATATAAGCAAGGTAATCAGCAGCTTAATAAAGGGGGGAACGAAGAGAAAAAAGACTTCTGTAACAATAAAAGAAAACACCATTGAAGCAAGAGCATAGAACAGTTTTTGCAAAAGTTCCTGCAATAGAAAGAAGCCATTTAGATGATAGGGAAAACTAAGAAAAAATGGTAATCCTATAACCATTAAACTAACCAAGAAAACAGCAATCCAAATACCACCAAAATCACCATAAAATAGCATCAAAATAGCAATAAAAGACTGCCAAAATAGTGGCATCAGAGCAGCAGCAGTAGTAGAAGAATAGAAGAAGGAGAATGCTTAGTTGCACGTGGCAGCAACAGTACACAAATAACAGCAGGAGAGACAACAAACAGGGACACAACACTCATTGTCCATTTTCTCTGCAATTACAAGTAAGTTTCTTCCTTCATTTAATTTTGCTTATTTTCATTTATATTCAAGATACTGCGCAATCAAATGCAATGATGGTATTATATACTTTGTGTGTTTTCATACTCATTGAGAATTTATGTTGTAAATTCATAGAAAATCATTTTTAGAATCAGAAATAAACTAAATAGAAAACATAGGCTTTAAAATTTCCAGAATCATTAGACATCAGTAAATGGCAGATACATAGCTCCGACAAATAGAATTGAAATGTTTTTTTTTAAAAAAACAAAAATTGATGCTTTGAATACAAGTAAAAGTCATCACTACATTTGTCCTAATTAATTAATTATTAAAAAAAATGCAAGAGATTAGATAAGAGCTTTAAATTCAGTAGAAGTTCTTAGTTGTCATAATTCCATCAAAATCACAGTAACCATAAAACCAACCATTTAACAACAAATTTAAAAACATATCTAAATTACAGCCAAAATTACAACAGTACAGTAAAACCAAATCAAAAACATGAAGAAATTATAGAGCATAGAATATACAGAGACTTAACAAGCCAAAACCAACAGCAAAAAAAAACACAGCAAACCAGAATTAGAAACCAAATTCACCAAATCCATACCCAAACAACAAATAAACTTAGAAATAAAAAATACAGAAACTCTCAAAAGCACAAACAGTCCAAATTGCAACACAAATTACAGACAAATTCCAGCACCAATTACAGCCAATTCAAATCACAAATTTACAACATATTTATTTTCCCAAACACAAGCATATTTCCCCAAAGTCCCCAAACAAAATCATGATCAATTCATCTCCAAAATCAATAATTAATACAAAAGGAAATCAGAAACCCAAACAAAAGCAGCCAATTCACACCCAAACAGCAACAAACAATCAGAATGGAGTTAGGACTTATTTGTCTCAGCCTCTCGTCTTCTTTTCTTCTTTTCCTCTATTATTTTTTAAAGTTTATGTCATGTTTCTTCCCTTCAATTAAATTCTGATAATTCTGGAAACAACAAGTCAAATTCATTTTATATTGCTCTTCTATTTCAATTACTGTCAACATGCAAAATAAAAGGCAAACAAAAAATAAAAAAAATAAGTCTTCCTAAGAAATAAAGGGGAAATTTTAAAATTGAATTTACAAATCCTTACCATTTTATTGGGAAGCAATTGGTTGAGAATTTATAGAATCCATATTCCTTTAATTTCTCCCAATTTATATTAGAAAATACTAATTGATATCCCATGGTTAATAAACCGAAACCAAATAAAACCATTGAAACACTTATAATTTTCATTTTTTTAATGAAAACCCATTAACAAGCTTCATTAAACTATCAAGAATCTCAAAAAAAAAAAAAGAATAAAAGCCATAGAAAAATGAAACGAAAACAGAAGAGGAAAGGGGAAATGTTGCGAGCACAGTAGAAAAAGAAAAGGAAAATAAAAGAAAACGAGAAGAAGGAGAAATTGATAGCATAAGAAATAGCCGGTGAGGTGAAGATGTTGCCGATGAGGAGGTGATCGAGGTTGTCTTGGCTGCCATAGTAGGTTGAAGACAGAGAGAGAGAGAGAGAGAGAGGGAGAGAAGAGATCGACGGAAAAAAAAAAAAAAAAAGAGAGGGAGGAAATGAGTGATTTAGGTTTAGTATTTTAGGGTTAATTAGAATAAATGGCTAGAATTATATCTTACAAATAGATGGATGGTAGGATTTAAGATTCATGTAATGGTTTAGATGAAGTTTAGTTCTTGATCTAATGGCTTATCTTTATCCTCATGTAATTTTAATTATTTTTCTTCCTTTTACAATTATTTAATCCCAAAAAAAATATATCTTACTCACTTAAAATATAAATAATGACATTCCTAAAATTTATAGCTAAAATTATTTTACCTAATTAAATTATAAGAAAATAATTTAAAGTAAATTATATCTTATGTATGAAAGATATAATTGAAATGATAATGATTAAATTTTATGAAGATTATATTTTAAGCAAGAAATATATAATTAAAAAAATAACAATATAATTAGTGAAAATAAATTATATCCTTTCGGTAAAAGGTATAATTGAAAAAAATATAGAAAATATATAAAAAATGTAACAAAATTGCAATCATCAATTTAATTGTATAATTCAATTAATTAATTAAATTTTACCTTTAAAAAAAATACCAGAAGTAGGTTATGGATAAAATAACTGGAAATCACTTACCGTAAAATTTAATAAAAATAATATAAATTCCTTTAAGTAAAGGGATTAAAAATAAATAGTAAACTATATCTTGCAGTTGAAAAATTATATTTATTGTAAAAAAAAATTATAAGTAAATTGTATCTTTTGAGTAAGAGATATAATTGAACAAAATATATGTAAACTAATTGTCACTTCTGAATTGAATGTACTAATTTAAATATTTTATTTCTAATTATGACAAAGTAAATTATGTCTTATCCGTAAAAAAATATAATTGAAATATATTGAAAAAATAAAAGTAGATTATATCTTTTTGATAAAAGATATAATCGAAATAGTAAAAATAATAATGATAGTTTTCCTCAAATAAGGAAATAATTATTATTTAAACATAATTTTCTCTTTTGAAACCACAGAAAATCAAATCTCTTTCAAAATTCAAACTATGTGGACTTTGATCCCGTCAAACGGGTACGTAGGCCTTCGGGAATTAAATTTCGAAGTGAAGTCCAATTTCTTAAATTTTCCATTTTCACAAAATTTTCAATTCCCTAATTTCTTAATTTTTTTATTTTCCAATTTTCCAATTTTTTTAAAAATTTTCCTAAAACCATCATATTTCTAAATTATGCTTTAGGATAGGGTATAATTCTTAAATTTAAATTATAATTTAAAACTTAATTATATTTTGGAGTCAAATATATTTTTCTTACTATTTTCAAATTATTTATATAAAAAAAAATAAAACAAAGTCCCAGACACATTTATTTTCCCAAACACAAGCATATTTCCCCAAAGTGCCCAAACAAAATCATGATCAATTGATCTCCGAAATCAATAATTAATACAAAAGGAAATTAGAAACCCAAACAAAAGCAGCCAATTCACACCCAAACAGCAACAAACAATCAGAATGGAGTTAGGACTTATCTGTCTCAGCCTCTCGTCTTCTTTTCTTCTTTTCCTCTGTTATTTTTTAAAGTTTATGTCATGTTTCTTCCCTTCAATTAACTTCTGCAAATTCCGGAATCAACACATCAAAATCATTTTAGATTGCTCTTCTATTTCAACTACTGTCAACATGTAAAATAAAAGGCAAACAGAAAATAAAAAAAAAATCAGTCTTCCTAAGAAATAAAGGGGAAATTTTAAAATTGAATTTACAAATCCTTACCATTTTGTTGGGAAGCAATTGGTTGAGAATTTACAGAATCCATATTCCTTTAATTTCTCCCAATTTATATTAGAAAATACTAATTGATATCCCAAGGTTAATAAACCGAAACCAAATAAAACCATTGAAACACTTATAATTTTCATTTTTTTAATGAAAACCCATTAACAAGCTTCATTAAACTATCAAGAATCTTGAAAAAAAAAAAATAAAGAATAAAAGCCATAGAAAAATGAAACGAAAACAGAAGGGGAAAGGGTAAATGTCGCGAGCACAATAGAAAAAGAAAAGGAAAATAAAAGAAAACGAGAAGAAGGAGAAATTGATTGCATAAGAAATAGCCGGTGAGGTGAAGATGTTGCCGGTGAGGAGGTGATCAAGGTTGTCTTGGCTGCCATAGTAGGTTGAAGAAAGAGAGAAAGAGAGGGAGAGAAGAGATTGATGGAAAAAAAAAAAAAAAGAGAGGGAGGAAATGAGTGATTTAGGTTTAGTTTTTTAGGGTTAATTAGAATAAATGGCTAGGATTAGATCTTACAAATAGATGGATGGGTAGGATTTAAGATTCATGTAATGGTTTAGATGAAGTTTAGTTCTTGATCTAATGGCTTATCTTTATCCTCACCTAATTTTAATTATTTTTCTTCCTTTTACAAATTATTTAATCCCAAAAAAAATATATCTTACTCACTTAAAATATAAATAATGACATTCCTAAAATTTATAGCTATAATTATTTTACATAATTAAATTATAAGAAAATAATTTAAAGTAAATTATATCTTATGTAGAAAGATATAATTGAAATGATAATGATTAAATTTTATGAAGATTATATTTTAAGCAAGAAATATATAATTAAAAAAATAACAATATAATTAGTGAAAATAAATTATATCCTCTTGGTAAAAGGTATAATTGAAAAAAATATAGAAAATATGTAAAAAATGTAACAAAATTGCATTCATCAATTTAATTGTATAATTCAATTAATTAATTAAATTTTACCTTTTAAAAAAATACCACAAGTAGGTTATGGATAGATTAACCGAAAATCACTTACCGTAAAATTTAATAAAAACAATATAAGTTCCTTTAAGTAAAGGGATTAAAAATAAATAGTAAACTATATCTTCCGAGTGAAAAATATAGTTGAAAAATTATATCTATTTTAAATAAAAATAATAATAAGTAAATTGTATCTTTTGAGTAAGAAATATAATTGAACAAAATATAAGTAAACTAATTGTCACTTCTGAATTGAAGGTACTAATTTAAATATTTTATTTCTAATTATGACAAAGTAAATTATGTCTTATCCGTAAAAGATATAATTGAAAAATATTGAAAAAATAAATGTAGATTATATCTTTTTGATAAAAGATATAATCAAAATAATAAAAATAATAATGATAATTTTCCTCAAATAAGGAAATAATTATTATTTAAACATAATTTTCTCTTTTGAAACCACATAAAATCAAATCTCTTTCAAAATTTGAACTACGTGGACTTTGATCCCATCAAACGGGTACGTAGGCCTTCGGCAATTAAATTCCGAAGTCAAGTATAATTTCTTAAATTTTCCATTTTCACAAAATTTCAAATTTCCTAATTTCTTAATTTTTTTTATTTTCCAATTTTCCAAAATTTTTTTTTTATAATTTTCCTAAAGCCATCATATTTCTGAATTATGCTTTAGGATCGGGTATAATTCTTAAATTTAAATTATAATTTAAAAATTTATTATATTTTGGAGTCAAATATATTTTTGTTATTATTTTCAAATTATTTATAAAAAAAATAAAACAAATCATAAATAAATAATAAAAATATAAGCACAACTTAAGTACCAAGTTTGGGCGTTGTAGGGGTACTTTAACCTTTCCTACATGTAACCGACCCCGAACCCATCAATTTGCAAACCAGTTTTAGTGTTCCAATCGCACTCACAATGATTGGTGGCGACTCCCTGTAATGCCCGTAATTTTCGGTTTTTCAATTTCTTAGTCCGGGAATGTATTTTTGGCATTTATTGCGTTTTTACTGTTATTAATTAAAAATAATAGTAAACGATGTCCGTTTAATTTAAAATTTTGCACGGGCTGCATTAATATATTCCCGAGCT
>CANYLF010466858.1:0-17639 GCA_948193215.1 Bocquillonia castaneifolia | reverse complement strand
AAGACAAAGGAGCTTCAAAGGTCATTATGGAGATGAATGCATAATTAGTTTTTAATGCTCTCAGATCAAATGTTGTGCTCTTTTCACCATTAGGCATTGTTATTCAAGATTGTCTTAGTCTGCCACAAAGTTTCTTATCATATGCTTTTAGTTGTATTCGAAGATCAACCAACACAGCCGCGGATTGTTTAGCAAAGCAAGTTGTTTCTATGGTCACGGGGAATGGTGGTTTGATTCCCGTTCCTACTCTCGGATCTTTATGTCTATCTAGCGGGTCTCAATCACTATTCAGCGATTCTCTGAAACACAAATAATAGGTTAAAATACTTTGGGACTGAGTGGTTCCGTTCGTACTTCGATGCTTAAGTCAGTGAATAGTACCAAGAAAATGGAGAATAGAAAGGTTTAGGATTTTAGAAGAATAGAATTACCTCACATATCCTTATATTATTCTTTATATAGTATGTTCAAGGAATCTAGGGTTTTGAGAGCACCTGCTAAATTTCTTACAAGTGTCTCCTCGGTCCCCATTCCATTGGTATTCTAAAAAGATACCATTTTTCTGTTATATGATATTAGGCCTAATTCTAACTCAATATCTACTATTCTACCAGTTCCCCTACCTGTTTATGTAATGCTTTAACTAAAAATTTTAGTCAATGAAATTTACTACTCTTTTCTTAAAAATATATATATATATATATATCATTTTCATTTGCAAAATCAATAAATTGTTAATATTCTAATTTTTTTGTAATTATATTTTAATTTGGGGTACAATATTTAAATTTTATAAACTTGTGAATTACAATACAAGTTTATACGAGTTGTAATAATTGCGAGTCTAATAAAACTAATGGATCGATTTTGGATAAGGGTAATAAATAATAAATAAAATAAAAAATGTAAAAGATAGTTATCTTTAATATTATAATTAGATTCATACTAGGAGTACTTTATTTTTTACAAAGTAAATCTTACTTTGTGACTTTATCATCATTTGATTGGAAGTTAACGTTTTTATCCAATGGTACATAAAATAAAGTAGCCAAAAAATAAATTAATCCTAAAATTTTCCTTATAATTATTATATATTGAGTACTTGGATGAGATGGTAAGGGTTTCTTCCAATTTAACTAGAAGTCTCAAATTAAAGTCTTGAGTATTCAGCAGAGGTCTCAGATTTAAACCCATACTCTCTTACAGTTAAATTCTTGGTAAGGAGAACTTTATCACTTGAATTTGAATTATGCTTTTACCATCCGAAAGCGTCTTATCCGGCTCGGATTCGGATTATATAACCTCTATAACGAGAAATTCTTAAGTAGATTCAATTCACCACATAAGATTATGGACTCACCAATGAATGATTGACATGAGTATCAATCCATTTATTAATTGGTTGGATTATTTGACATTTAATTAATGGTGGTAGCATTAAATGTCAAATAATCCGATCAATCAATAAATTGATTGATACTCGTGTCAATCATTCATTGGGAAGTCCACAATCCTACATGGTGGACTGAGTCTATCTAAGTATTTCTCCATAACAGTGTTAAATAGCAAGGTAAATTGCTATTTCCCCCATGGGTTTGCTAAAAATAACTACTTTATCCATGACTTTTCAAAAGTCAACCGTTTCCCCATGATGTTTCACACTCCCTCTGTCACATATTTATAGTTTATTTTGCTACTTTTGGTGTCTCATAATTATAGTCCAATTTGTATTTCCAATGAGTAGTTTTATATAAATTGTTTACACTACTCTCTAATTAATGAATTTAGTCGTACTTATTTGAAAATTGCAACTCACACTAATTAATTATTTCATAGGGGTATTTTTGAGAGATTATGTTATTTATTGTCCACAAAATAACTTTTTTTAAATATTGTGTTTTTGAAATTGGACTATAATTATGGGACGGAGAGAGTATAAATTAACTACTTTCCCCCTCCGTCTTTTACACCATCAATGGAGGTACCAAATCTGAAAAAATAAAATGTAGTTTAGACCAAAAACTTATTAATTATCAAACATTAATTTAATCTGATTCATAAACTTATTTTCTTTTCAAAAAAGTCTATAAGTTCATAAAAAATTATAAAATTTACATGGTGTTTGTTAAGATTTATATGTATTATTTGGGATCTATAAAAAAATAAAAATAAAATTATTAAACTACTTAAAATATTATTTTAAATTTTAAAATTCACTAATTATATAAACAAGAAAAATTGAATTTGATATTAATATTAACCAAAATTTATAAGTCAAATAATTTTTATGAGTGTATAAAATAATAAAAATTAAAACATTCAATCAAATTTAAAAAATTATTATAAAATTTGATATGATTTTAAAAAATTTATAATCTCAAGATAATAATAATTTGAAAAAAAGGATAAAATATATATTTACTGAAATGCTTTACCATCATTATTCGAACTCAATAAATTTATAAAAAACTTTATAAATTTAAAACTTTGTTAATATTTATTCATTGGAAATAAAATATATCTTCCATTTTATTTTGTTAAAATTTTATTATAAATCTCACAGTAAATAAAAATAATAAAAATATAATGTTTTTTATCATACTTTTATTGAGTGTTCAAAGTTACATAAACTTTTAAAAAATTATAATTATTCATAAAATCTTTTATTAAATTCAATCTTCATATTTGATAATTTAGTTTTTTTATTTATAATTTTTTATAAAAATTTACAAACATCGTATAATTTTATAAAAGTTTATAAACTTTAAAAATTTAATGAAAGTATAATAAAAAAAACATATTGTAACATCCTAAAAATATATAATAATCATAATAATAATAATAATATATATAATAAAAAACATAAGTTGGATGATTTATATAAATATTATTGTAAAAGAAAATTTTTACAATTTAGTCCGGATGTAATTGTAAGAAAAATTTCTATAAAGATTAAGCTGTAGTTTTACAAAAATCTAAGAATTAAAATAGTAATTAACCATTATTATTGTAAAAAAAAAGAGAAAAGAAAAGGAAGAAGAAAGAACTTACGTTCTTCTTCTTCTTCTTCTTCTCATATATATATATATATATATATAATTTTCTCAAATTTCTAACTCTCACATATGAAGTTAGAATCAAATGATTTTGGTGTCTATAGATTCCTGGTCTCTCAACCTTCATTTTAAGTGATCAATTGATAGGGTTTTACCAG
Source organism: Bocquillonia castaneifolia (assembly GCA_948193215.1). Taxonomy (NCBI): domain Eukaryota; kingdom Viridiplantae; phylum Streptophyta; class Magnoliopsida; order Malpighiales; family Euphorbiaceae; genus Bocquillonia; species Bocquillonia castaneifolia. The sequence goes on along the minus strand of CANYLF010466858.1, from coordinate 14,425 downwards.
GTAGAATTTACAGATTTGAGGTAAGAAGTTTTAAACAGATTTTATCATTTTCTGTTAAATCTGTTTATTGTTTTATAAAACTAATTACATATTTATAATCTAAAGCTTGAGAGGAGTCTGATGGTGTTATCAGAATTTAATTTTGACATCATTTATACCAGTGACTTAGCGGGCCCCACGTGGACCCCACAAGTGGACCCACGGATACTGTTCACATATGATACTGTAGCAGTTACTGTACTTTCAAGTTTTTGTAAGTTATGTTATGTATTTTAATGTTTAACACTAATTAACCTGTACTTTCTAATTTTTCTTTAAAATAAGATTCTGGTAATAATTTTTGAATTTGATGACTGAGTATGATGACATGACCTCACCGGATTCCTAGTAGGCAAGAAACATGATGAGTAAGCAAAATTAAGTTAAACGCTCTCCTCATCAAAATGATATAGTTTTTCACCTAAAAAGACGATGTCGTTTTTATTGTCAATTAAATTCCCAAAATTCACTTTCTTCTATTCCGTAATCGTCCCCGCTCGATCCCCATCTACCTAACACTACGATACAAAATCCAAAATGAAAAAACCTACACAACTACGATAGTCTTTAATAGTATTCAACCTCCGCCGAAGAACAGAGAGAACCGAAAGTAAAGTCACCGTAACGGCGATCATAATGTAATTTTTTTAAAAAAAAAATTAAAGGTTTTCGAGGTTGTTGTTGCTGTTGAGTAGTAAGGAGAACAAGAGAGAAGGGACTTAGAGACGGTAATGGTGACACCATTTTTTTAGGGGAAAAACGACATCGTTTTGATAAGGAGAGGGTTTAGCTTAATTTTATCGACTCATCAGGTCTCTTACTAACTAGGAATCCGGTGAAGCCACATCATCATACTCAGTCATCAAATTCAAAAATTGTCACAGGAATCTTATTTTAAAGAAAAATTAGAAAGTACAGGTTAATTAATGTTAAACATTAAAGTACATGACATAACTTATAAAAACTTGAAAGTATAGAATTTTTTTTATAATTTGACCTTTCTAAAATATCCATATCTAAGATTATTTAAGTAACTTTATTGATTTATTTAATTTTACTTTAAGTTAATCAACATACCAAACTAAAAATATATAACGAGTGATTAGTTAATATTTAGGCTTAATTTTTCATTACCAAACAAGATATAGGATAAATAATCTTATTCTTTAACTAATTTCATCTTTGCTAATCCATCAATGGCCTAAATGTTTTGAAAAGTCGTAGATTACCCTAAGTAGTATGAAGGAGCCCTACTCCACTCCATTAGTTGAAGTGCAAGTGCTTTTAAGGAAAAAAAATCATTATAGACTTACAGTTATCGTTATTGAGATAAATATTTTATTTTTATTTAAGTTTTTTTAGAAAAAGAAAATGCATTGACGTACTTACCCTGCAATTAGATTTTTTGGATGGAGAAAAAGAAAAGGAAAGAAAGTGGGATAATAAATAAATAATTAAATGTTTTCAAAAAAATAAATAATTAGTTAATTAAATATTGAGAGAGAGAGAGAGCACGCAACGCAAAGAATGAAAGAAGCATAGGTAGACAGACTACAATGTAAAATCAGAAAAAGAAAACTCAACTCTTTAACTTTAAATTCGTTTCAACTTAAAATGTTAAAACTTAAAACCCATAACTAAAAATATAAAAAAAATCAAAATAAATAGCCCTATATCAGTGTATTGACTGAAAACGACGCCGTTTCAAGTGGTTGCATTTTCTCTTCCTTCCTTCTCCTCTTCTTCTCCCTTTGTCTCTACTCTAATTCAGCTACACTACTACTGGTACGATCCTCTCCTCCTCCTCCTCCTCTCTCTCTCTCAGTTTCGCTTTGTATTTTTAATTTGAAATTGACGATCACTTCTTGTGCAGTCAACGTTTCTAATTATATATTTTTATTTATTTATTTAATCTCTAATTACTTTCGCTCTTTTCGGTGATCGATTACTCTCCATCTCTTTTAGTTAAATTACTTCATTTTTGCAAGGTTTTTGTTTCAATCGGTTCTCAATTTGACCTTTAAGCTGTTCTTTTTTCTTTTTTATGTTCGATTTTTTTATTTTGATTAAAAATAAGAAAAACTAAAAACTGATTATTATTATTATTATTATCAGAGAGGGGAAAGGAAAAGATAAAGGAAAAAAGAAAACAGAAATTAAATTTTTTTATCCTTTTCTTTAATTATTTGCGAGGCAAAGAATAATAATAAGAATAATAGTAATAATAATATTATTATTAGATTTGGCTCTCTCTGTTTTAGTTAGTTGTCATTAAATATATTTTTGGTGTGTTTAATTATGCAAGAATTTAGTTCAGTTGAATTCTTGGAAAACAAAAATAATAGTAAATCATTTTGCAATAAATGACAGTTTGACATCTAAATTTATACTACTCTATCATTTTTTGCAATATTCAATTTTTGCATTTGATTGGTTTGAAACAAGCGATTCAATTTATTAAGTCAATTTTTGATGCTCATGCCCTTTTTTCCCCTCACTTGTTGAACAGAATTTTGAGTGCTTGTGGCCCGGTAATTTGAGTTGCTTAATACAACTTGGTAAAAAGTTTCAGGCCAACAACTGTTCTGAGTTCTGACATTTGTTATAGTGTGTATTAGTGAACTCAAAAAGTGATACATATATGTGCACATTATGGTAATCTCATTCTGAGATTCTATGCTTTCGTCATTTCCACTTGTGTTGGTGGACTTAGATGGGTGTTTCCTCAACAGAGCAACAATCTGACGGTCTCACTGACACCTACCCGCTATTGATGGAGCGACCTGACAGTCTTAACAGTAGTGGTGAGCATGTTATTGACATACAAAGGATTGGTGATGCATCACCTTCAACATCTCATGATAGAATTACTAGTGGTTTGGAAGCTTCGTCAAATGAAGACAGGCCTACTACCAGTGCAAGAACACCGCCTATTTCTCTAACTTCAACTGTTACCTCTAATGGATCAAATTCTCGTAACTCATCTTTCCTGAGACGGGGTGAAGCTCGTCGACGAAGGAGTCCGTTGAATTCTGGTTTATGGATTTCTGTTGAATTGGTTCTTACTGTAAGTCAGATTATTGCTTCGATTGTTGTTTTGTCTTTGTCAAGGCATGAGCATTCCCGGGCGCCATTGTTTGCTTGGATTGTTGGTTATGCATCAGGATGTGTTGCAACCCTTCCCCTTCTTTATTGGCGCTATCATCATCGTAACCAAGTATCGGAGCCAGAATCAGTTCAATCTCGTCAGGAGTCTATGTCTATTTCAATCACCAGGAACTCTGAAGCAGCAGATCGTCGATCATCTGCTAGTTCTCCTAGAGGTGCTCAAAATGCTGCACTGAATGCCAGGTGAAATTTTTTTTAATTGCCGTTCCTATTGTTATTATTGAGGGAGACAAATTTTTCCTATTATGGTGATTATTTTAGGGGAAATCGTGTCACAAATTAGTGATTATGCTTTTATGCACTACTAGCTGCCAAACCTCCGTGTAGATTCAGTGTTCAGTACTATGTTTGGTTTGAGGGAATTCAAATGAAGAATTGTGCAAAATCCATGGATTTATATAAATTCATCTGTTTGGCATACAAATTTTTTTGATGATGGCCTTTTTAAAATCCCACCTCCTGTGTGGGTTTTTGCAAAATCCATGGTGTCTAGACAATACATGGATTGTAAGATTCCATTAAGCCAAACATTGCATTACGTACAAATACATATGACAATATTCAGTGACTCAATAGGCTGTTTCGCTTCTGCAATGGGGTGGATTTTCTCTGGAGGTATTTGGCAGATAATTAAGTTGGAAAAATCAAGAAAGGATTTAAAATTAACTTATTTGTAATAATATAATTAGGGGAGGAGCTGGCATTCAATTCAGATCTCACTCATTTAAAAGAAAAATGGTTCAAGTGGCCAGCATGTCTTGAACAGAGTAAAGCGGTGCATGTTTAAACTGTGAAACTTGACTTTAGTTCTTTGTGGTATAGACTGAGGAGCTGAATTTCGACTTGGGAAATTCTCTCATAGACTGAGAAGCTGAAGTAGAATAGTACTTTTTCTGATTTATATTTGATGAGCATTCATTTATTGCTTCCCAGTTTTTGGAAAATGTTGGTCTTGGATACCATATATCGGTTGATTGTACACACTGCTTTATCTGAGCTATTACCATGTTAGTGCATTTTGTTCAGTAATTACATGTACCAAATGAAAAAAAAAATGTATGGTTTCAATTGTTATGAAAAAATTGATTGGATAAATTTCTGGTTCGTTAAATAAACAAAGTTCAATCTAATGAAATTCTTTGACTAGCAGACTCAAGACTCTGGTTGAATACTTCAAAATGGCTTTAGATTGTTTTTTTGCTGTTTGGTTTGTGGTTGGTAATGTGTGGATCTTTGGAGGGCATTCATCTGCTAGCGAGGCTCCCAACATGTACAGGTACTGTTCACTTGCATTTCCGCTGTTTTTTCTCCCGTCATCAAGAGAGCTATCCCTGTTTACTTCCATTTCGCTTTGCAGGTTATGTATAGTTTTCCTGACCATTAGCTGTATTGGATATGCTATGCCCTTCATTCTATGTGCAACAATATGTTGTTGCTTGCCTTGTATAATATCTCTTCTTGGGTTTAGAGAGGATCTGGGGCAGACCAGAGGAGCCACCTCAGAATCAATTGACGCCTTACCGACATACAAGTTTAAGTTGGATAAAAATAGAAATGGTGATGATAGAGATAGCTCAGGTGGTGGTGATGGTGGGATTGTGGCTGCAGGAACAGAGCATGAACGTAGAATCTCAGGAGAAGATGCGGTAAGAACTTCCTGATTGCCTTTACTTTTTGGTTATATATACATCACATGTGCTCTTAGGCAGTTTTTTCTGATGCTAGTACTGATTGTGATCTGACAGGTCTGTTGCATTTGTTTGGCAAAATATGCAAATAATGATGAATTAAGAGAGCTACCATGTTCTCATTTTTTCCACAAAGATTGTGTGGACAAGTGGCTAAAGATCAATGCTTCCTGTCCTCTTTGCAAGTCTGAAGTGGGAGATAGTATTTTGGGTTCACTTTCTGGGTCAAATCCTGGACATCGACGGGTTGAGAGTAGGGTGGGCAATGGCTTAGCTAGCACCATGTTTTGATTTCATCATTGTTAAAAATGATATTATATATACGTAGCCACCAATTTGACAGTTTGTAAATTGCCATTGTATTTTTTCCCCCCTCTACATATTACATGGATTGAAAAATTTCTGTAAGAACTTGCTCTATGCTGCCTTTTTCAATTTGTCCTTTCACATGACACAGTGAATTCTTGTCAGACGCGTTAGATGGAGGAGTGCTGTTTTCTTTATTTGTTAACTTATAAACTACTGTTTAAACAGGAAAGGGATAAGATGGGGATGTTAACGATAAAGAGAGATGGTCTCTGAACTCCAGTGTTTGTTTAGAGACTTGTCTTGGCCTGTACACTATCCGCGATCTCTGCTCTCTGCTCTTTCTTGTTTGTTGGCGGGTCCTGCCCCAGCAATTTTTGAAACCTCGGTAACCTCAGCTTTACACAACCTCTGCTTCTTGTGGTGGAAGGAAAAAGCATTGCCAAACAGGTAAGACCCTTTAGCACAGCAACTCAAATGAGCCTGGTAAGTGATGTACACTAGGAGTGGTGAAGAGTCGGGGCTTCACTCAATTGTTTTCTCATTCATCTTAACTTTTAGTCCTTGGAGATTGAAATTACAAGTAAGTTGCTGGATTACAGTGTATCCAATGTCTGCAAGCAGCATTTTGTTGTGGACATATTTTGGATTGTATATGTTAAGAGGTTTATTTTATAAATGCTCGTCCAAAATAACAGCCGGGCGTGTATTGCATTTAACTTCAGGAATCACCCAACCGAAAAAAAAACAACACATTAAACACAAACAAATCCTGAACTCTCTTCATTTTGAGAGGAATTATCAAATTTAATTACATGTATCGGTCAGATATGCCTTAAAAAACCACAATAATTGCAGTCTGGTTGTTGGATTGCTACATTGTTCATCTAAAAAGGATGTATAGATATATCAAGAGGGCAATCTTCAATGCCCCTCTCTTTATGTGGCAGTAAATACAGATCAACCTAGTGGCTAACATATTTATAAGAGTTCCATCAAATTTCAACCACCCAAGGCACGCTTTAGTCCTGCTCGTTGCTCCTGTGTCAATCTTGTCGGGAACTTCACTTCAAATTTGATCCTTAAATCACCTCTGTTCCCAGGCTCCTTGGCTATGGGCATACCTTCCCTTGCAACAACAAGCTCATAGCCAGGGTTAACTATATCATGAACTGGAATGAATAGGTTACGGCCATCGAGTGTAGTGATATTTACTGAAGTCCCTCCTAATGCTTCTGCCAATGAAACCTTTTGGTTCATAATAAGGTCATTGCCATCTCTCTTGTAAGTGTCATGAGGCTTCTCGTCGATGATAAACACGAGGTCTGCCGGAAGCTGATTCAGCTGTTCATTTCCTTTATCTGGGAAAGTTATCTTTGTTCCTTTCTTCCATCCTGGCTTCACATCAATGGTTAATATCTCAGTTTCTTGCACTTGCCGCCTGTTCATTTGAGTTTCAAATTGAATTTTGTCAACAAGAAATTGGACTTCAGTTCTAGAATGTCACAATCACTATATTTTCTCAAGCATCAATAGATAATGTTTGCAGGTTTACAAAACATAGGCAAAAAGAAAATAGCATAATTCTCATCTAATGTTGTGCATTGAAGAAGCTAGTAGCTGAGATTATTGTCTTCAAAAATGTTCAATGTGCAAAAATGCAACAATAGCAACTTGTGCATGGAAAACATAGCACAGGCATCAATGGTGCTCCATCAATCAGGAAGCTGGGAATCCATTAAAAAACAAATGGACAAAATCAACCAGATTCATGATGAATGGAGCAAAGCATGAATGAAAAACATGAAGCATCAAAAAATTGATCAACTATCATGTCAAACAATTAGCACAAGAACTAACTAGCCAGGTTATTAGGATCAATCAGGTCATAGGAGTATATACATCAATCAGGTTGTATATATCATTGCTTCTTTTTTGTTATGATAGATCAAATTTTTAACTACTAATCAAGATTATTTGAGGAAGAAAGATAGGGTCAGGGGAGGAGGATAACAAGATCAAGTGCAGCTAAAAGAAGTACATAACATACCCTTGGCCATCAACTACAGTTCTGGAGATCTTCATTTTCCTAGTTGATCCAGAGTACAATTCTTCAAGGCTGCAAGGTAATTTACTCTCCACCGGTGCTGGTTTTCTTGGCACGGTTCCTTCACTGTAAGTTCGGAAAAGGTTGTCGCTTCCACCAAATGCTCCAAACATCCCTCCATCTGATTGGAATCTCATGGACCTTCCAGGTCCTGATGCTCCAAATCCAAAAGGACTGCTCCCAAAGAATTCTGCAAATATATCTTCCGCATTCCTAGGATTGAAGCCACTTGACCCACCACCACTGCCATTTCCAAATGGGAATCCACCACTCCCAGGGGGTGGCATGTCTTTCAATCCTTCTTCACCATATTGATCATAGATTGCTCTCTTTTGTGGGTCACTCAGTACCTGAATTTAAAAATTTTGCAACAGCCAAGCTTTTCAGTGTCCAACCAATGCATTAAAAAGAAAATTTTATGAGTTTTCTGTCTATTTGCATTATAAACTACAAAGAAACAACAAGAACATGCACATTTCACAAATCTGAAGATACACATCATCACAAATGTGATTCTTCCCTCATTTTTCAGCTGCCAACAAATTGCATTACATTCCAAATAATAGAGGAAAAGCAAAGAAAAATGCCTGAATTCTGCTTAGGTTTGAATAACAAAAACACATAAAAAAAAAGAAACAAGGAAAAAATACATGCCTCATAAGCCTCAGAGATCTGCTTGAATTTGGCTTCAGCTTCTTTCTTATTGGTGGGATTCTTGTCAGGATGCCATTTCATTGCCAATCGCCTATATGACTTCTTTAGATCATCATCTGTGGAATTCCTGTTCACTTTCAATGTGCTATAATAATCCACCCCCATCTTCTTTATTTCAAGAACCTAAACAATCTAATTTACCAATTTATCTACCTGTTTTCCTTATCAGATCCCAATGTTAAATCAAATACTTCTACCTTTTAACCAAAACCCAAATCATAAATTATCTTCCTTTGATTGTCTAATTAATCTAAACTATCAAAATAAAATCTTTCTTTGTTTCTTTCACCCTCTCTTTCAGACAGTGACACACACAAAAATGGGATCTTTCTTGTCAACTATATAATATTTTCTCAAAGAAAATGATCAATGTTGACAGAAGGGGAAAAAAAAGAGAGAGAAAGTAAAATAATTACAAAGAGTTTATATGACAAAGAATAGATCTTGTTATGTGGGTCCTTCTCTTATTCAGAGTTTGTTCACAAAGAAACTGAATCAAAGGTCTCTTTTTAGAATTGAAAAGGTCTTATGCTTTTGAATTTGGTTATTAATTATTATTATTTTCTTAATTATTTTTGTTTTTATTTTTAATTTTGTCTGATTTAGTACCATGTTCGTTTGTTTTGTTGTCTGTCTGATGGTGATGTAAGAAGTGGTACCGAAACTATAGGAAGAAATATGTATCCATAAATTAATGACTATGTTTAAGTTTTTGGTCTTACAAAATTTGTTCTTTTGGTTACATTTTCCCCACCTTTAATTTCTATGGTAGGAAACATCTTTCATTTTTAAAATAAAAAAAAAAATTGAAGTAATATGCATGAGATTTTCTTTAAAAAAATGTATGTAAAATTTAAAATATGTGAATTATGGAGCTGAAAAAATTATTTTGAAGGGTCTGAAACTAATCAGCACAAGGGCAATAATAATAATAATAATAATAATTTTTTGAAAAATATTGCTGTAGTTTTTAATAATTTATTTTTGATCAAATTTACAAATTAAATACTAAAAGCAATCCTATAAGTATTTTATTGATCTTTTTATAATTGCTAGTAAATATAACTTTTTTTAGTTCATTTTGAATGATGAAAAAGTAAATGATCTTGAAATATTTCCCTTGAATCATCAAGGTGGCTTGTTAAGAAAAAAAGATTTTATTGCAGCATGTTTAATTCACCATTTATCCTTGTTTTTAAGTTTTTTTTTTGAAAAAAAAAACTAATACTTATAACTTAGTATTGTACATTTAAATTTGCCAAAATTTTCCTTTTTCAACATAATGGCCTAGGAAATGGCTTCTTCTTTAAAAAGAATAAACAATAAATAATTCAAAGAAAAAACAGAAGTTATCTAATCAAACGAGCAAGGCAAATCTCAAGTGACTGTAAAATCAGCCACAAGTTTAGCATTTATGGAGAGAAATTTAGCTTAATGACAACGATGCCTAATAATGTATATCGGTTGGCTGAGAGTCCCATATTTCAAGTATTTTAAAGAAATAGAAACCGCAGGCCAAATTGCATGGACCTTTCTGTGCATTTTCTTGTGTTATTTCCCAAACCGCAAGAGAAAACAATACTGACGTTACTGTCAATCCATTATGATAGAGAACTGAAATCAGGAAAATAATCTTGAACAGAATAAAGCATGTAGAACATGAAAATCCACTGCTCAAACATGGAAGATGAGAACATTTATAATTACATTCTATACATAGACAACAGCAACAGTGCACTTGCTAAACAAAAGGCATGCTCTCATCATTGAAAATCCACATTGCCCAACAATCAGATAAATACTACTAACACTATCATTCTGATCAGAGAAAGAGATTCAGTACCCAGTTGGGGTAGCCGTAGACTTTGATCCCTGGTGGAGGCTTATGGAAGTGATAGTCCAACTTGTACTGTTCATGTGACTTGAAGCAGGTCGTCTTGAACCAAAAAATGAGAATTAAAGAAAATCTGCTTCTCTTCTAAGCTGCCTGTGATTGTGAATCAACAAAAACTCTCTTCAGCCAAACTCCGTTTGCCTGCAGAGAAGCATACATTCAGAATAGGCTCCAAATTTCTAGCTATGCACTTTTCATGGAGTTGCATCTTTTCCGATGAAATGGATATATTACTAGGAAAATCAATTACATGCATGAACTTGTGTCTTTCAAGTCACAGGAACTAGAATAATTTGCTTACACTGGATTTGGTATAAATGAATTCCATGAATTCATTTGCAATTCCAAATTTTTTGTGTTTGTTTTGAATCAAAGTTCATTTGAAATTCTAATTTTTTAAATTCCATGAAAACAACTGAATCAATTCTTTCAAATTTGATGGAATTTGCAATTGAACACTAAATAATAAGAGATAAAACTTTTATTATAACAAAAATACCCTTCAATTTCATATTTTTAGATTAGCATACCAAACAAAGCCATAATATTCAAGCCTTGTATTTCTGAAGAAAATATGACTGATCCAACAGAATGTAACTAATATTGACTCAATGCAATAACATCAATTCTTCTCTATTTTATTAATTAGATTAAATGCATCAGGGATGAAAACTTATCATGTCAAACAACTAAAACCAAGCCATAGACTGACCAGCCCCATGCCCCTGCCTTACGCGAGCCGTTTGAGCATCAGATTGATTGCCAATAGTTTAGAAAATAGGTCAACAAGCTGACACTCTTCCTACACAAGGCATGATATTTTCAATTTGAGGAATATAATTGCACATGAAAAGGTTAGACATGTATATTATGACTTCCAGAGAAATGTATAACACAAGAAAGATTATTATACAGCAATTGTTGCTTTCTGATGAATCTAAAAATTAATTACACAAACTGTACCATTTGGCAGGAAAACAAAAACTAAAAATTAATTTATTTCATGGAAAACTAACCGAGTAACCTGAATTTTTGCTTCAAAACATGGCCCTGAATGATAGCTGGTGCTTCTTGATTTAGGAATCAACATGTACAGGTGACTCTAGTTTACCCATTTTCTGCACATATGAATGGCACCTATTCAAATTCAAAATAACCTAATACTTGTGCATGAACACTTTGCCTCCTATTTGAGCCAACGGCCTGCAATCATATGCTAAATGGAAAGGGGGAAAAAAGTTAAATTCACACAAAAATTAATTAAATTGCTCATCTTACGATAACAACACAAGCGCTAGCATAAGAAATTATCATTTTCCTGCATCAATTAGGAAATGCATACAAATAAAGGGGAATAAGAAAGAGAACATTAGCACGTACCTGATTATCAATAGAGAAAGCATCTTGTGGGAATATCTCAAAGTTCTCCCTCAGCAACTTTTGTAATCTCCAAAAAAATAAAGCAGTCCCTCTGGCCAAACATTAGCATCTGGAGAGAACTACAAGGGAAGAGTGAATGGAAGGGGAGGGATCACCAAGCACAATTCATTATCTCACAACATACTCCAACACAAGAATCAATTAGCTATTTATCCCTCGCATATGTATAGTTTCTCTAAAAATATGGCAAGCGGATCCTACTAACCCATTCTTGCATAGTTTGTTCAATACCATGTCAAAAGTCATTTTAGCTGCACCAGTACCACTATGCATCATGGTTTCTAATAGCTTTAAACACTCTGAAAATTTCCCAACTCTGCAGAAATATGAGATCAGACAAGTTGATGTGACAATATCATGACCGATGCCTTCATATTCCATTCGACATAAGATATTCTGTATAATCACAGAGCTTCCCTGTTTGCACGCCGTAAATAAAAGTGTATTGAAGGAGACAATGTCAGGTCCATTTCCTTCCCACTTAAAATGGTCTAGGAGCTTAAAAGCCTTCTCTACACCATTTTCCCTACAATAACCATCCAAAATTATGTTATATGAAATATTGGTTGGCACTAAACCTTCTTCTATCATACTGTTCAACACAGTTAATGCTTTCATAGATCTGTTTTGAAGACACAAACAATGGAGATATATATTATAAGTGGCAACATCCATATCACAGCCTTCAGAAAGTGCATCAAGCAACAGTTCATGAGTGAACCCAACTTCGCCAATCTTTAACAGGCTTCCGGCCAAGGAAGCATAAGTGTATGCATCAGGAGAAAATCCTCTTTGATTCATTATATGAAGGAGCTCAAAAATGTCAGGCACTCTTCTTTGATGAGTAAGTTCGCGGAGAATTATATTGTAAGTATGCAAGTCAGGATAGCATCCTCCACCCTCCATCTCACCAAGAATTCTTATTGCCTCCTCAATCCTCCTATTATCACAAAGAAACTTAATAACAACGGTGTATGTAATAACATTTGGCTTACAACCAATTCTTCGCATCACATCTAAACACCTTAATGCGTCTCCCACTAAACATTCACTACAAAATCCATAAACCAAAGCAGTATATGAACACACATTGTACACAACACCTCTCTTATTCATTAAACAAAACAATTGCAAAGCATTAAAAGTTTCATAATACTTACAAAACGCCCATAAAATAGGATTGAGAGTATACACACCGAAAAAATAACCTTTATTAAAGAGAAGAGAGAACAAAACAAAAGCTCGACGAGCCATCCCAGCTCTACACAGCAAACAAATCATCAAATTAAAAGAGGGTTCAGTAGGAACATAACCTAACATCAACATAATCTCAAAAACACGAACAGAATCCATCAAGCAATTAAACTGAAGTGATTTTTTAAGCAACTTGGACAAAATCGAAAACGAAGGAACGAACCCACTTGCAAGCATCTCATCAAGAATAAAGACTGCATCTTTAAGAAACCCAAATGACAAAAAACCATGAAGAAGAGTATTAAAAGTTATAGCATTGGGGGGAGGCCCAAATCTTTTCATACAAAAATAAAACTCTGATAACACATCAGTAGAGGCATTGCTACACTTGGAATAATAATAAACCAAAGAGTTTAAATCATGAACAGAAGGTGGCTTTTGAGGAAAGTTGGTTCTTATTAAAGTTAAGGTGTAAAGGGCTTTTGCAAAATCACCAAAAGATGCATAATTTAGCATTAATCGTTCTAATTGAGTGTAATCAAGGTGATGGATGCTGGGGATGTTAGTGTCGGTAGCTTCAAGGGTAAGGGTTTCTTGGGTTTCGAGAGCACAAGAAGATAAGAATTTAATCGGGAAATAATCAAATAATGTTGAGCAAATTTTGATTGAATTAGTGAATGATAGAATTGGGTAAAAACGCATTGGAGAGAAGTTATAAAAGAGAAAAAGGAAATGGCACTTGGAAAATTGTACTGTTTGGATGATAAGAAAATGGAGTTCAGAAAGTTTCGGCCTTTAAAGCAAGATTAAAAAGTAAAACCGCAGAATTGGAATTTGGAATGGGAGTTGGTTATTATTATTACTAAGAAATGAAGAAGATGATGAAGCTGATTGTAAAACCCTAGAAAGAACAGCCATTGAAAAACTACAGGGTTTAACGTTTGGCGATTTTTTTCTTTTTTTTCTTTAGTAAAATATTTTTGGAGTTTTTTTTATTTTTTTCTTTATATTATTAATACCGCATTGCAAACCAAAGGCTAAAGTGCGTGGGAGCAGACTGGCCAGGCCCGCATTTGGAAATGGAACCATTCCGGAACGGTTCGGTTGGAATCATATGGGAATGGTTTGATTCGAGTGATTCTGGAACGGTTCGGTTCCTAAAAAAGGACCCGACTGAATTTTAAAGTAAAAGTTATGGCTCACCATCAAAAAAAAAATATGGTAAAAGTTATGGCTTAATTTTGGAACCAACGGTTTTAGTTTACTTCTATTTTTTTCTTGTGAATAAAGTTTAGTTGTGTTTTGATTCTATACTTTTGAGCTGATTTAGAGTTGGTTTTAAAAATAATTTTTATATAAAAAATAAAAAATATTAAAAATGCAATTTGAAATTGTTATCAAACTTGAACCAATTCTTATTTTTTTAAAATCAGAAATAAATTAAAAACAAGGGTTCAATTTTGACTTTAAAACTAAAAAAAATTTGTTTCATGTCGGTTCAATTTCAATTTTACGCAATACTTAGCAAGACCTACTATTGGGAGTTTCGAAAATAGGAAATTACACTCTCTATTTCAAAAAGTAATATATTTACATTTTCTATCTCAATTTTTTACTCATTCCTTTTTACTCTCTCGGTTCTTTTTTTCCTCTCTTTTTTTTACTCTATTTTTTCTACCTCAACTCACAAATCGCACCCTACTTCATTCAACGTTGTTTTTTTTCCCATTTTATTTTTTTTACTTTTTTTCATTTCAACTATTTTATTCTCTCTTTATCATTTTAATTTCCTTTATCCATTCAATTCTCTTTATCCTTTTAATATTCTTAATTCTCTTTTAATTTTAATATTCTTACTTTACTTTTTCACATTAA
>CANYLF010466826.1:0-16309 GCA_948193215.1 Bocquillonia castaneifolia | reverse complement strand
TTTTTATATCACGTAATATGCTTATTTTATTAAATTAACTAAAACAATAAACTAATTGCTATGTTGATTTAAATCAAAACCAAATTGATCCTAAGGGTGTGTTTGGTATAAATGAATTCCACAAAATTTGTGAAATTCATTTGCAATTCTAAACTTTTTGTGTTTGGTTTAAATCAAAATTTATTTGGAATTCTAATTTTTAAATATTAAGGAGACTAAATTCCATCATATTTGATAAAATTTACAAATAACATCAAACTAAAGGGATGATAATTTAGTTTGATATTTTATTACGATCAAAATACCCTTAAATTTCATATTTTTGGTTTTTCATGGAATTCATTTCCAAATGAAATTCATTTGCAAATGAATTCTATCTTCTTTTGGAATTGAACCAAACAAACCCTAAATCAAATCAAATGAATATGAATTAATTGATTTTATATGTTTTTAGTTTGGTGTTGGTTTGAGATTTTTCATACCGAATATATTAGTTTGATTCAACATATCACATGTAAACCAATCCAATTAATTCATGTACAATTGTAGTTTTTGATGTGTGAAAAAAAAAATTAGAAAGAGATTTTGGATCACTCCGTGATTTAATTTAGTTGAAATCTAATTTTAAAAATTAAAATTTCTCTCCAACCCGATCTGATCCAGGTTCACGAATTTTCCCAATCGAACCAGGTTCAGACTGGTTTAATCCGGTTTAAGTAACTTCTGGTTTTAGCGGTCGGGTTTTTAATAGTTAACCGAACAGGACAACTGCTATTCCCAACCTGCTCGGAACCTGAATCTAAACTCAATAGTTATTTCGTAAAAGAACTGTCAATTTTACTACTAATACAGATCTGATTAAGAACCTTCTTTCTTTTTATGTAAATAAATAAAGATTCATTTGTTTGAATTTCTTTTCAATGGATAAATCAAGCGCATTAGAGTACATTAATCAAATGTTCCCTACAGGTAAGTTAGATTACTCTTTTAATTAATTATTTGAATTTTGTTGTTGTTTTTGTTTTTGTTTTTATTTTTAATTAATTAATTAATGAAATTGAATCAATTGTGATTGGTGTGGCTGCAGAGGCATCATTATCTGGAGTTGAGCCTCTTATGCAAAAAATTCACAGTGAGATTCGTCGTGTTGATGCCGGAATTTTAGCTGCTGTTCGCCAACAGGTCATCTTCTTCATCTTTTATGTATATTTATATATGTCTGATTTATGGGTTTTTATTTAATTTAGAAGTGTTTTTTTTTTGGCATTGTGATTTTAGAGTAATTCAAGAACCAAGGCCAAGGAAGATCTTGCTGCTGCTACACATGCTGTGCAGGTTTTTCATTTTTTTTTCTTTTTGATTAGCTAGTTAATTAATCAATTTATTATTACTACTAGGGTTTTAATTCTATTTTTTTTTTATGGAAATGCAGGAACTGATGTATAAGATAAGAGAAATTAAAACCAAAGCTGAACAAAGTGAGACCATGGTTCAGGAAATATGCCGCGACATTAAGAAGTTGGATTTTGCTAAGAAGCATATTACTACTACTATTACTGCTCTCCATCGTCTTACCATGTTGGGTCAGTCTGAACATTATCTTCTCTTTTTTTTTATTGCGTTTTATGTATTAAAATAGGCATTGTTTTTGTATAGTTCATTCATTGTTCGATGTTGTATTAAATTGGAAGAACATGGGTAAATAGTCCATAACCATAGTGATTTTCTTGGCAATGCTGCATTTGCCTATCGTTTTCTGCTGAACAGCAAATCCATCGTTTCAAATTTCTTTTGTTTCAAATAAATCCCTGTGGGAACTCATCTGCAACAGCTTGATTAAAAGCATTCTCTGTGGCAGATAACACTTGTATTTCTCTTGCAAAAGCTTCGTTAAAATCACTGCTGTGGCGAATGTGAACATGAAATATATTCTCTTAAAAATATTTCTGAAAGGAACCTTTTGAAAAATTCTTAAATGTGCACGTTATCAAAACTTTTCCTCATCATTCAACTTGCACTGCATTTGCCAAAACAATGTTTGGACATGCCCATTCGTTTCTATTTGTGCTCTCACATTTGCAGCTATGTTGTCCCTGTTGTGCTGGTCATTTTAAGCTCTAACATTCTGTTTTCATCACCTATTCATCTAAATCACACTGTATGTTTGAATTTCTTCTATTACTGTTTTTGTGGCTGCTGTGGCAATGGTCCAGCCTTTGAAAATGTGACTCATTTATTTTAACTTTTGTGTTTTAAATGGATAAGTTGTCCATAAATTTCTACAACATGCCCTTCTGTTCTGTGGCAGTGTCTGCTGTCGAGCAGCTTCAGTTAATGGCTTCTAAACGTCAATATAAGGAGGCAGCTGCTCAGTTGGAGGTACTTTGTTAGTGACTGGACCATGATTTCTTAAAATCTTGGTGATTACATAGTGCAACACATTTTACATTCCTTTGGATTTCATATTCAATTGTTTTTGGGGCTGGTTTTTATTTTTTTATTTTTATCTGGCTCTTTCTGTTTGGAGCTAAATGCAGTTGTTGTTACTTTTTCTCCCCTGTTAACCATTAACATGCGATCATGATAGGGCATTTGTATTATGTGTTCTTTTCAGTTCAACAATGCATTTATCTAGTTCTTGTTTTCTTATTTCCACCAGAACACCTTCGTCTCTTCGAACAATTTAAATATGCTTATATTAGGAGAAACAGAAACAAAAAAAGTTAATGTCTTTTTAGAGTACTGGTTTTACTTTATTAAATTGCTTCTGTTTTCAATCTCTTATCAAATATGGACATTATTGACATTTTGAAAAAACTACTTTATGATTATCTTATAATAGTACTGGTTAATGATGCCTTGCAGGCTGTAAACCAATTATGCAGTCATTTTGAAGCCTATAGGGATATACCAAAAATTACAGAGCTCAGAGAGAAGTTCAAAAATATTAAACAAATACTCAAGTCACATGTATTTTCCGATTTTTCTAGGTATGTGCTTTGTTTGTGATAATCATTTTGTTATCATTGGGAACTGCAAGATTAAATTGCTGTTTTTTTTAATAAATTGAGTAATCAGATGAGATCAAAATTTAATGAGTGGTTTAACTCAATAGGTGTATCTTTAGGTAATTGCAGTTTCTCAATGCAAGATTTACTTAGTTGCAACTGCTTACATTCTGTTGTGTTTTAAATTAGTGGTATGACTCTGCTTTTTTTCTTTTCTTTTCCTCAATTTTTTTTCTCAGCTTAGGTACTGGGAAAGAGACAGAGGAAAGTAATTTGCTGCAGCACCTATCTGATGCATGTTTGGTTGTTGATGCTTTGGAGCCATCTGTGAGGGAAGAATTGGTGAATAATTTTTGCAGTAGAGAGCTAACTTCATATGAGCAAATCTTTGAAGGAGCTGGTCCGTACTACACACTCTGTTTAATTTATAATATTTTCATTGTTTTGAAACAAGTACTTTTAGCAAAAAAAAGCTTGTATTATCATAGTGCATGAGCATTTTCTGAAGTTGCATTTTTTTAATGACAGAGCTAGCTAAACTGGACAAAACTGAACGAAGATATGCATGGATTAAGCGCCGAATAAGAACAAATGAAGAGATATGGAGGATCTTCCCTCCATCATGGCATGTTCCTTATCGGCTTTGTATCCAATTCTGTAAGAAGACAAGGTAGAGTTTGAGTTTCTTTGCCTTGAACACTTAATAATTGATTAAAAGTATATTAGGTTTTTTTACGTTAAAAATTATGATTAAATGCAATTTTTTGGAACCTGAACCATGGCAGTCCCTGAACTTGAACCTGTCTATAACTGTCCTGGCCCGGGACCGAAATGCTTATGATGCACAGTTAAGGTCCCATTCTCAGGGACCAGAACTGGGACCAGACCAGATCAGTCTGTTAACTGCCTAGGTTAACCTGCTAACCATTAAATGGCACACATTTAGCACTGATAGTCGACTTAAATGCATAAGCTATATCAAGTTGGTTATGAAAAGTTAAATAGGTTGGACGGTGGTGTGTTGTGTCATGCTATTCCGTTAGTAAGTAACTCCTGCTCATGTTTTAGCTTTTGGCTTGTTACCTAAGAAATAGGAAATAAGTGAATTTTGAGTTCATGCAGTTGAGGTATCAACCCCCTGGTCTGAATAGGGAAATTAACTGAAAATAATCTATCCTTGAATGCTGCATGTATATATATTTTTGGCCTGCAGTCCCAAAGTAAAATGTAGCTGATAACTATTTAGTTAGTTGCCATTGTTGGATTATTCCCATGGTTCATCAGACCTTGGTTGCATAAGAAGTTATATGGGCCTAATAGAGCTGTAAATATAGGTTTAATGTATTACTCTATTCTGAGACAAAAGGATTAAAAGGAAAAATGGTAAACACCAACTGATTGGCATCTAAGATTGTAGTTTGGGTAAGCCCGATAACAACGGATAAGCAGAAAACAGCCTTTATCCCACACCTATTCAACTATCCCAATAGTTGGACAAGCCGAGAAAGGTAAGAAAGCCAGGAAAGAAGTACCATGAATAGCAGAATCTCAATATTGCATGGAATTATACTGGAAAATGTCTCACATAATTGCATTTCCAGGAAACAACTAGAAGGGATACTTGATAGTCTCAAAGAAAAACCTGATGTTGGAACGTTGTTGTTGGTAAGACTCCAGTGAAATCCGTTATCTTTATGGTTGCTGCTATTCAATTATCCTGTTATAGTGTTATTTGCATTTTTACTTCAGTAGCAAAAATTGTAATGCACTTATATACCTTAAATAGCTTAAAGTTGTGTTCAGCCGAAGCTGCATGCCAGCATCCAATAATCTGATTTTGGTACATCTGTTAGACCAGAATATAGATCATGTCTTCCTTTTACTTATTCTGCATCCTTTAGTTATTATGTGTTATTTGATTTCTTGCAACATAAAATGTTGAACTCTATTGGTTAAACCATCAATCAGTTTAGTTGTATCCCTTACTCATTTACTATTCTAAAGACTGACCTGTGTCGAATTACTGGATGGCAGTGGATGATTCTCGCAAATGTTTTGAGTTTCATCTTTTGCAAGCTGACCTGCCCATGGATAGTTAATTTCTTCATATCTAGTAACAAAAGGAAATGTATGTAATACAAATTTTTTTCATGCACATAAAAAGTGGAAGTGGTTATGCTGGAGTATCTTTCTGATTGTTTAGTTTTTAGATATTGTTTGCTTCTGTTTTTTTATTTCTTATTTTATATGTTTTATTATGGAGTGGGTTTTTTCTTGCATTTTTATCTGTTTTGTGCACTATTTGTTGTATGATTGCTACCATTCTCATTCGGTCACATTTTTCAAAATTCATATTGTCTAAAGTTCCTATTTCTTAAAAGACCGTATAATGTGTGAAGTGTAATGTGTCATCTCATCCCAACTGCCTTAATTCATGCTTGTTATTATCTTGTAAAATCTTAAATTCAGTCGGTTTGAAAGCATTCTCATTCAGGATTGCTTCCCCCTCTTTCCTGTTTATGGTCATAAAAAGTGAAGGCTGTGCACATCTGTCCTCCCAGAACTTGCTGTGCTGGAACACAAGTGCTTTAGGATAATTTTTTTTAGTCATGCATGCCCTAGAAGGTGCAATTATTTCACATTTATCCTTGATGTAAATTATGTTACATTGTAAGCTTTGAGGAATTTTGTATCTGCATCACTGATAACACTAGGTTTTTCATTAAATTTCATTTTGCTCTGCATATTTCTGTTTAAGGGGATTTCTTCAAATTGATTTGCCCAGCACACTGAGCTTTTGGGATTTATATAAGTATTTGTTAGCTGTTTTCAACAAAGACAGTCTAGCTGTGAGAATAATTTTTGTGCTATGAGATGTCCTATATTATTTTTTTGGTAGTATTAACCATTTATTATTATTATTATTATTATTATTATTATTATAGCTTTCTTTTCTCAAGAATTCTATGATTTCTTCTTGCCAGTCTTTCCTCTAGTGATCCAAATTATATTTAATAATTGCTTGCAGGCGCTGCAACGAACTTTAGAATTTGAGGATGAACTGGCTGAAAAATTTGGAGGCGGTACTAGTAGTAGAGAGATGGGGAATGAGATTGAAGAAATTGGTAGGGATAGCAATAACCAAAATGTATCAGATATACGAAAGAAGTATGAAAGAAAACTTGCTGCTAATCAAGGAAGTGAAGCTGAAGTACGTACTGTATTGGTCTTCAGAATTATATAGATTTTCAATTTTCTAATTTTTTGACTCAAAATCGCAACTTTTTGGTTTTGTGCTTGTAGGAGAAGGATGGAAATAAAGATTTATCCGTACCAGGAGCTGGGGTAGACATCTTGTTTTTCTTTCTCGCTTTTTCTATAGTTTTGTTGTATTTAGTTGCATATGATATGAAATGCACTGTTCAGTCGCTTGACATTTCTGGTCATTGAGCATGTGTTGTGCACTGTGCTGGACAATAATTGCTTTGCTAGTGTCTCAGTTTCAGTCTGATTTCTGATAATGTTTTAAATTTGAATCTTTGTTGCTGTTTATAGACTTAATGTTGGCTGAACATAATTATTTGAGCCCATTGATTTCACAGTTCAACTTCCATGGAATTATTTCTTCCTGCTTTGAGCCTCATTTGACGATTTATGTAGAACTAGAACAGAAGACACTGATGGAGAACCTGGACAAACTTGTTCAGGTATTACATGTCTATTACTCCTAAAATTCTGTACTATGTGTTGTGCTTGATCAATGAACTGTAATCTCTTTTCTATAGGAGGAAACATGGGATATAGAAGACGGCAGTCAGAATAACGTTTTATCCAGTAGTATGCAGGTAAGAAACTGAATATGCATCATAATCTCCAATGTAATCATCCTTTTATTATTGTTGATTAGTTGGTGGAAGTGTATAGTTGTAGATAACTTTTGTTCATAACATCAGGTTGTTGCTTTCTCTTTTTGAGAACTTCATATAAAAAATATCACAACTCCATCCTGTGAATTCTTATATTCTGTGGAATTAGCAGTGTATATGGAGATGTTCCTTCTCCATCCCTTTTCCACTGTTATTCTTTTGTTGTCAATAATATGTGCAGCAGATTTCAGGAAAAAGAAAAAAGTTGGGTATATAGTGTGATACCCTGTAGTTTCCTTCTCTTTCAAAATTCTTGGATGGATTTTGTGATGGAAATTTTCATCTTGGATGGAATTATCATGATGTAAATTTTCATCTATTATAGTATATGTTTCTGTTGGTTGTAATGTTACTTAAACTGTGTCTTTTATTAGTTATAATAGCTAATAGTTTAAGGAATATCATTTAATGGTCAAAATACATCTTGATTCTCAAAACACGCTTGCATATTGAGCTAATGCTTTGCCCTTCAATTTATACACTTAATCTGTTCATTCCTGGGCCAGGATTTTCCACACCAGACCTGGCCCAGCCTGGTAATCCAGGCATTCTTGCCTAGCCCAAAGGAAAATAATTTGTGTTTTCTAGATCCAGACAGGCTGTAAGGAATTGCCATTCCTGAGCCTACAAAAATATTATTTGGCTTCAATGGGCTTAGGCTGGCTGAAAGAAAATGAACATGCTGAAGCCTGGAAACTTTTGGGCTGGGTGGTTCCGAGGCACTTGATCAGGTCTAAGCATATCTTAGTTCCTTTGAACATGCCCAAGCCTGGATATTTTCAGCCCAGGTGGGCCTCTGGTCTTTGATCAGGTGTCATTATATCTGAGTTACTTGATTATGTCTATTCATAATTCATGTAATATGTTCATTGGAATGACACTGTACTTTCTTGTGTTTTTAGCTGTTTCTTATAATCAAGAGGAGCCTAAAGCGGTGCAGTGCCCTGACAAAGAGCCACACATTATTGAATTTGTTTAAGGTACCCTTTTTTAGTCATATTTTAATATATGTTTAAATTTGGGTTTATTTGTGGCATCATTACCTCATTATCTTACTTGTTTACTGGAGTCACCTTAAATGACCAGAACATCTTTTTCAACACATTGCCAATGCTACCGCCAGTATTTTTGGAACAGAGAATAAAACATTGGACGTAGGTTATTCTGTGAAATCGAAGTTTAGGTTTTGGAATCCTAAAAGTATCTTTTCCAATTATACAGAAAAAGGGTGATATAGTATTAGGACTATCATCAGCAGCAGTGATGATTTTTGTTGTTGATTCTGTCTTTGGGATGTATTTGCTACATAAGAATATGGTTTCAAATAAATGACAATGTATGTGATATGCTCAACTGACCTTGAAGTCTGTTGGGCTGATCTCAGTTCTACAAGTATATAAACTGCATTCTGTATTAGTGTATTTTATTCATTCCCCTTATATGTGATTAGGTATTTGAAAGAATTCTCAGAGTGTACGTTGCAAAGCTCAAGCAAAGACTACCAAAAGGTGGCCTGGGTCTTGTTGCAGCTGCCACGGGTATGGATGGACAAATAAAGGTAATATCATGCCTGTCATAATTTTTTTGCTTTCCTAAAAAATTGGCATTCCTTTTTGCTGGCCACCAAATATGTTCTAATAATTTGACTATCATATATGTGCAGATGTCTGATAGAGACGAAAGAGTCATTTGCTATATTGTCAATTCAGCTGAGTACTGCCGAAAAACGGTCAGTTGATTTCTCTAGTAATGACCTTTGCCTCTAATCATTTAATACTTGCTTGACCAGTTTTTATGTGGGGCTGTTGCTGTTAAGTTGTTGGAAGTAGTTTTAAAGCCTTGAGGAAAGTTGAATTGCAGAGAACTTTGAGGTTTTCTCAAGTGATACTTGCCTCTCAATTGACCACTTTGTTACTTTTTGATGCGGACAACGAAAATAAATTTTAAAGAAATAAGAAATTTAGAATTTTGTTCAAGTATTTACAATTCCAACGCTCAAATTGTATTATTTTAATTTTCAGCAAAACTGGAATAGTAGTTTAGATAAGTCTATACTTTTATTTTTAGGTCTTATTTAGGAATATGGGTTTGGTCCTTTTTCTAATTAGCACTGAATTAGTGGGTAGCTGAAGACTGGTTTTTCTAATTAGCACTGAATTAGTGATGTAGCCGAAGACTAAATAGGGATGTTAGTAGAGACAGCTAGGAGTGTATTTTAGGGATGTTAGTAGAGACAGTTAGGAGTGTATTTTTTAGTCGATATAAATACCTAGGTTTATAATGTTTTACTCGGTACTTTCTTAGTTTCATAATAATTGATGGCAAATTTTGCTATTTGAATTGCATCCACTCAATTCTATTTCTTTCCTTCGGTTGTGATTTCTAAGCCTAGGTGTGACTGCGAGAAATCCATCCATAGATCCTTTGTTTTTTCTCATATAGTTTAGATCTCAATTTTAGAATTCAGATTTAGACTTTTGTTGTTTTTCACAAAGTACCTTTAGGATAGCTTACTCTAAATCTGTCCTGCATCACTTTCACATCCTTGGACTATCTGGATTTTCTGTTTAATTTTTATATATGGAAGAAAATTAGGCATTGGTATCAAACCATTATCATTAATCTAATGATACTCTTTCGGATGAACATCTCTGCTACTGGTCCTTGAAATATTCTAACTTGATTCAACATTTGACAGTCAGGTGAGTTGGCTGAAAGTGTATCCAAAATAATTGATCCTCAATTAGTGGCTGGGGCAGATATGTCGACAGTTGAGGTACTACCCTTTTGTCAACATTTTATCACTGATTGCACCTTATCAGTCTTTTGTTTGTATCTTAATAAGTTATGCATTTGAGCAGGAGGAATTTTCAGGTCTTATAACAGAAGCACTAATGACCTTAGTGCATGGACTGGAAACTAAATTTGATGCCGAAATGGCTGCAATGACACGTGTTCCATGGGGTACACTTGAAAGTGTTGGTGACCAATCAGAGTAAGATACCTTTTTTATTTAGATTTTAGTCATGTGTGCTGGACCTGATGCAAATGTCCACAATAGTACTTATAAGCTTCTTCTTGCAGGTATGTCAATGGCATAAATATGTTCCTTACAAGTAGCATTCCTGTACTTGGAAGACTTCTTTCTCCTGTTCACTTCCAGTACTTTTTAGACAAGGTGATAATAAAATGATCTTATCGCAATACTAAAGAGAAGGATTATATAAACAGTTCTACTTATTGTTTACCTCCTGGATCTGGTTATATGACATTGCTGGAGGAGATTTTAGTTTTATTTGATTTCTAGTGATAAAAATTCCTGAGACTTTGTCAGCTTGCGTCCATTTCCAATGTGCGGATTGGTTAGATATATAACTTGATATTTAATCATTTTTTTCTCTATTTAATGCTATAAAGTATGATTTATAAATCTTGGTCCTAAAATGTTTCTTAACCGACTTCTTATTGATTCACTATAGTCTCTCTTTCTCTTGATGCATCAATCATTATAACCAGTGTAGATAGATGCCATATTGACAATCATTATTTTAGAGTAATGGAACCTTCTGCATATACCCTTTCCTGGGTTTTGGAAGGTGAGTTTACTGTTCTTAATGCTTTAAAGCATGTACTTTATTGTTCTTTTTTCCTACCTTGTGCAGCTGGCTTCGTCTCTTGGTCCACGATTTTATGCCAACATTTTCAAATGCAAGCAGATATCAGAAACTGGAGCACAACAAGTATGGACACTTGATTGCCTTATCTTTGCACAAAATTAATTAGCTTTTTCCATGGCTCAATCTTCTATACTTATATTTAATTCTATTCTACTACATTATGTCTTTGCATTTGCGGTTCTATTCTCTAACAAGAGAAAATCACCGCGCAAATAAAATACGTGTAGTGTAAGGTATTTTTTATGACAATCATTAGGGCATGGACTTTTAGAAAATTTCTTTTGAGTCTCATTCAATCATACATTTAGATTGTTTAGATTGCGAATCTAAGCATTTACGAGTCAGATGACGTGTTTAATGAGGTTTTCCTAATTTCAACATACCTGTAATGCTGGTTGCAAAATTTTATTTATGCTTATTTGTTTATATTTACATCGTGATATTTTCTTATATATGGACTAAAGCTCAATTTTAAGCCTTTTATTGGTGGAAAACTTCATTACATTTATATTTGTGGACCTGCCAGTCTGCAATTTGTTTATTTAGCTAACTTAAATGAAAATAATATTCTATCTCTGATCATACAAAAACTTAAACATCTTCTATCATGTACTCCCTCCATTCCAAACTAGTTGTCTCTTTTTGAAAAAAAAAGTTCTTATTTAGTTGTCACTTTAGGACA
This sequence comes from Bocquillonia castaneifolia, assembly GCA_948193215.1. Lineage (NCBI taxonomy): Eukaryota > Viridiplantae > Streptophyta > Magnoliopsida > Malpighiales > Euphorbiaceae > Bocquillonia > Bocquillonia castaneifolia. The sequence continues at coordinate 5,016 of CANYLF010466826.1, read as the reverse complement.
ATTTAAGATTTCGAGATCATATTTAATGCTTTTTTCCATTTATACCCATGCAATAAATATTAAAATTTCAATTAACACTAATATACTCTTTCTTAATTAATAGGGACATATTAATCAATTATACACCAAATTAATTATTTTCTTAATATGTGTGCATTACACAAAAGAGAGAACTAATTTGGAATGGAGGGAGTATCTTCTTTTTTTTGCATCTCTAGTAACAGAATTCCAATATTTTACTTCTAAAGCATTCAGGATAAAAACTCCCTCATTAGGCTACACACTTGTATTATTGAGTTTATAAAGAACATACAACTATTCATTTGGAAAGGCAAGCGATTAATCAATTATCAATGCATTGATATTATTAGAGTGTGATATTCAATGACTCTTTCTAATGCATATTCCCATGGAATCATTCTCTGCACCTTTTCATGTAACTGAGAGACGCTAATGGCATGGTGGTATTGCAGATGCTTTTAGATACTCAAGCTGTAAAGACAATTCTTCTAGAGATTCCTTCACTTGGTCGACAGGTGAGCCAATGCTTCCAATACCTATTAATTTAAGTATGACCAAAGATTATCAAATACAGTTTACTAATTCCCCCTCTTGTTTTCTATTAAGAATTAATTTATTATCAATTGCATGTGTTCCAAATGATGCGATGGATTTTTTTTTATGAACTTGTTGCTTGTGCAGCAGCATATTTACTTGTGCCTCATGACTGATCTTATAATGAAGGTTAATATATTTGCTTTTGATGGAGGTTGGCTTACTGTTTATGGTGTCGGGTCAATTTGAGTTAATTTGTGAATGTGAATTTATCTTAGTGTATATCACAAAGAAGTATTGCTAAATATCAGATATTGATAATTTATTAAATAATGTAGAAGGCTCTTTACATTCTTTTATGGAGATGCATTGTTTTTGTGTTCTTCATAAAATCACCTGACATGACTTTGATTCTAGATTCATATTGCTTGATAGTTTGCTGGCCAAAGGTAACATATAAATGTTCATGAGCTGTTTGACCATCATTAGCATACTGAATCTTTGTTATTTGTTCGGTGTGTGGTACCCACTAAAAGGAGTCATTAAGATTGATAAGTTGTAATTACCAACCCAAACATTTATGAAAAACTAGGGAGAACTTGTATTCGGAAAAGGAAAATGATTAGATGAAGATAGATGTGTAGACCAAAGCTGGGGTATGGTAATGTGGATGGAAGTTTGAGTGCTCAAACTATATAAACAATTGAATATGAGAATGATTGAAGTTCACAATCAAGTAAGTGATAAAAGAATTATTTTCCTTGAAAATTGTCAGAACATTATAGAAAACCAGCAGATGTATGTTTCCACATATCCAAGATTCAATACCTAGTGAACCTACATCTTGGTTTAGAATTTGATTTTTAGAGCCATTCTTTCCCCTCAATGACTCTGCCTTTTTTTGTTGAGTTTGTCTGCTGGCAAACATTACAAGGACAGGTTTCAGACTCTCAATGAATGAGATTATGGTTCCCATACTATAGGAGATCTGATCTTTTAATCTCTGCCCAAATTATTATTCTTGACTGTTTTATCTTGTTTCATAAACAGATGTCAAGTGCAGCTAGCTACTCAAAGTTTGTGAGCCGTGAAATGAGTAGAGCTGAGGCGCTTTTGAAGGTTTGATTATGTTATTTTAGGTTAGACTGTCTTTCTTGATTTAGTTTTCTTTTTCTGAGACAAAGTAATTTTCCTTCTACAGGTTATACTTTCCCCAGTTGATTCTGTGGCAGATACATATAGGGCATTACTGCCAGAGGGAACACCAATGGAGTTTCAGCGTATTCTGGAGCTTAAGGTTATTACTTGTCCTCTTATTTTCTTGCTGGTGTTTCATGACTTCTTTATTTATGACAATTAAGTTTATCTTATCAGTTTTACATTTAAGACAAGTAAAACAACAAAAGTAACCCTTAATATTCTGCTGTTTTGAGAATAATTTTCTCAAAATACTCTTACCACTTTCTGATGGTTACAGACCAACAAGAAAAGAAAATTTCTAGTTCTAAATACAAAACTAAATGCAGATTGCCTTCCTAGCTAGTCAATTTTTTTTTCTAAATCTAATAATAGAAAAGCAGTATTATACTATAAATAAATTGAAGTAGGAAGACTTAAATGAGATATATTCATATACAGTCAGCCCATTCAGCAATGCTATAAATTTCACTTCAATCTCGGCAACTTATTAATCTGGTCATTGTTATTGTCCTGTAATGTCACCAAGTACCAAGTAATCAACTCTCTCTACTTCCCACCAAGGAAGTTCTACAAAGGGACTAGTTAATTACAAAATTCATTTTTGAAGATTTTGTCAAGTCGATAGATGTTCTTCCATGTTATTAACTTGTATTAGTGGTGAGGGTTATGTAGAAAGTGAATGATCAAGAAATTTAGATCAGATGGCTATGGACTTGCATTCAAGGCTTCAACTCTACCTTTCCCCATTACATTTGTTTTGAATAAACATGACTTGCATCACCTCTCATCATCTGTACAATACATAATATTTTCATTTTCAACTACCTTTGCACACGCTGGATATTGCAAGGTGGTTTGGAAGCAGGTTTTATGTAATGTGTATATGCTTTCTTATTCTGGTTCCAATGGAATATCATTGCTAAAGAAGTTCAACCGAATCCTTGCTGTGAAATCACATTTTAATGTATGTGCTCTAGTAAAGATGATATCAGGAATTGCACGAGTAGAGGGCAATGTATATTACAGCATACAGTTTCCCACATCTTTTGTAGAATGAAATCATATTCATGACAAATAACACCATTGTATTGCCAAGTTTTCAACATCTATTATGCAGCTGAAACTGTATAATTATGGGCATGTCCAGTGTCAAAGGAGATTTAAGGCATCTTGTAGGCTAATTAGAAACATATTTGAATGCATCACATCTTTGCTGCATATGGAGAGGCAGTCACTTTGAGATTATTATTGTCCAGTGCCAAATGCTATGTTTCTGGATATCAAGTTTTGGTGTCTTTCTGGAATATTATGAATGACTCTTTGACAAGCTACTTACACATTTTCTTTTTCTAACCGTGGGGCATATCCAGGGTCTTAAAAAAGCAGATCAGCAGAGTATACTCGATGACTTCAACAAACATGGACCGGCAATTTCACAACCATCTATCGTGTCATCAGTTGTACCTGCGGCTCCAATTGCTCCAACTACTGCAATTACAAATCCATCGCTTGGATTTATTGCTGCTTCCCGGGATGATGTTCTTACAAGAGCAGCTGCACTTGGACGAGGTGCTGCAACCACAGGTTTCAAGAGGTTCCTTGCGCTAACAGAGGCTGCAAAGGCTCAAAAGGACGGACCTTTTAGAAAACTCTTTAATGCCTGATAACCCATGCTATTATACGATATGTGTTGGCTCTTTATTCGTATATTTGAAAGCAAATGGACTTCTCTGATTTTCCATTATATAACAACATCAATAGCCAGAATCAAATTTTGCAAACCGAGATTTTGTAAATGTGAGATAGTTCCCCATTGCTTTGTAAATGTGAAATTTCAAGGTTAGAACTATGCTTCTTGAGTTCTTGTTAAGAAAGCCGTCTTTTGGTCGGTATTAGCATTTAATTCGATTGACACAGGTTCCATTTCAATAGTTTTTTTTTTTTTTAAATGAGACATTCCAACAGTTCTCGTTGCTTCAATTTTATCAAAGGATTTAATTCATTTCCAAATTATTTTTGTAAAGTGTTGATTTCATTTAGTTATAATCAATTTCCAAATGATTTTTGTAAAGTGTTGATTTCATTTAGTTATAATCAATTCTAAAACTCTAATAGATAGGGTAATAATTGAATTTTTATTTACATCAAACCAACCAAGAAATTGAAAATGAACTTTATATTTTATAGAATCTATTTATACCAAATACATCATTGAAAAGACTTATAAATTGCATACGTTAAGCAGCCTGCCCACGTAATTTCACGGCCCTTTCTTTTTTTGTGTTTTAGGGGTTCTCTAATTTCTTTCGATAGACTATATATCAGAATAGATAGGGCGGACCACAATTTAGTTCAATTTGGATTAAAAGATTTTCAAAGCCATCTTAAAATTCAGAGATTTTAAATAAAGCAATGGCGTTGTATTTTTTTTCAAAAAAAGTATTGTATGTATTGTTTTAAACTTTTGTTAAATTAGGGGTTAAATTAAAAAGGATAATTTTTTTTTATTCACTCTATTTTATCTTTCCAACAAGAGATAATAAAATTCTTTTTAAAAGTTTACTCAATTGGGGGTAAATATATTAGGGAAGCTAAACTTATCAGAAATAGGAATTATTTACTTGCTTAATTGAATTTATTATTAGTATTACTTCTTGTGAAGTTTATCCTTTGACTAAGGAACTAACTTCCTTGTTAGGGATGGCAATGGGGCGGGTTAGGGATGGGTAATGCTTTCCCATCCCCATCCCCGTTTCATTAATGGGGATAAAATTGTCCCCATACTCATACCCGTGGTAATCCTCATCCCTATGGAGATATTCATTACCCATTTAAATTTTCTAGAATTTTGCTAGCAAATTTATTTGTAAAACTAGCAATAATAATGAAAATAAAAACTTTGCTAATACGAATTTATAACTGTCATGTCATGAAACATTCATCAAATTAAAAAAATAGAAACAATAAAGTACTTCAAACTTCAAAGTATAAATCATCTAAAAACTCCAATTACAATTGAAAATATCTTAGAATTATATATTGTAACGTCCATAATTAATTAACAATTAATTATGCATTTAAGTATGATTAATCATTTCAATAAGTATTGGCATCATTGGTATGTTTGATTTTGTTAATTGAGGTTGATTCATTGGTGATTATGAGTAGGAGGGGTGTAATTGAAAGAAATAATAGTTGGAGGTGGTTAATTGGTTATATGGCAATATTTGATTGTTTGAGGAATTATCTCTTGATGGTTCA
>CANYLF010466546.1:0-21813 GCA_948193215.1 Bocquillonia castaneifolia | reverse complement strand
GCGACGGACTTTGACCGTCATAAAATCCATCACAAATTGCCTTTTTTCTAGTAGTGTATGATAGATTGCATGACCTATATATAGGTCTAAGATGCTTTAATATAAGATTGCCATTAGAGAAGTTTTGAGTCAACTGTCCATAGAATATGTTTGATTGAATCAAGTTATAAATTATAATCTATATGCATGTGGTCTTGCAAATATTTCTACTATTATAAAAGAATGAATAATAACTACATATTTGTGATTTATTTATCATCATTGTTTTATCCTCCTCCCAAGGGAAAGATGTTGACTAAACTTTTAAATGTGTCTCAAAAATACATTTAAACAATTAAGAGTTTTTAGTAAAAGTGGAACTTATCTGTTAAAGTCTCAAACAATCTATGTAGCATATCATTGTTAAAATTCCCTTCATGGGCGTTTTCTTTTTGTATATTGCTAGCTGTCACTATGCTGCTGAATTAGCCATTTGCAAAACTTTTTGCGAAAACTTTCCCATTAAGAGTTCGTTGAGCTATGAAGATGATTTCTCCTCGTTGATCCATTGCTACTACTAGAAAAAAGGCAATTTGTGATGGTTTTTATAACGGTCAAAGTCGGTTGCGAAATACCTAGTCGCAAAAAGTTTTGCAACAGATTAGAAGGTTGAGCTATGAAGTGGCCGAAGGTGAAGCAATTAGCTAGCATGGGGTTAAAGTTGGCTATCGAGGGTGGCTTTAATGTTGTGGAATGTGAATCTGAGAACCTCCAGGTTATTTCTTCTCTTCTTAATGGATCTCAGAAGATTACAGAGTTGGGTGCTTTACTAGATCACATAGAAGATGAAGCTGCAAAGATAGCCCAAATTCGTTGGCAACATATTCAGAGAGGAGGGAACACAGTGGCTCATGAAGTAGCAGCGCTGGCATGCTCTGAACATCTCATAGTGCTAGCTCGACAAGATTGGCCCCTAATTCTTTAGTCACATAGTTGTTTTTGTTTTTTCTTTTAATTGTTTGTTTATAATAGATAAGAATTTAATAAACTCTCCTTAGACTTCCATTAGAGATGTCTGATAGTAGAATATTTTGAAATAGAATGTGATATTAGAACCCTTTAAATCATTAAGAAAAAGAGAAAGAAACAAATAAACACCAGCAACAACACTTTTAAGCACAACAAAACATATGAGTTAAAATTGTTAAAAAAAACAAGAAGAAAATAGGAGTTTGAAGTCATTGACAGAATTAAACAGTATATACCATGAAGTTGACAGCCACACTAGCTAATAAATAAGCATTGTTTGGCCCTTTTCTTTTAATAATGCACTGTAATGTCATACATACGGTACTCATTGTTTTTTTTTTTTGGCAGCATATGTAATACTATAACCTGTACGTTGAGGCAGATCAAGTAAAAAAAAATAAAAAAACCTCTAAAATAAAGACAGTCATTCATCAAAAACTTGAAGTGAGATTTGAGAAGGCAACTCACAAAGAGGAAAGAGAGAGTAAAAATAAAAACACCATAACATAACTAATTAATTAATGATAAGTAATAACTAAACAAAGACCAAAAGTGTTTAATTAATTAATTAATTAACTGATCAGTTCCTCAAAAAGTTGGCCTATACTTGGTTAGCTCTGAATGTTTCTTTTGGGATTGTACGGACTATCTCTTCTCTAGCTAGTAATTAATAACCATATATATATATATATGCTATTTTAATTAATTAAGAAAAAAAAAAGACATAAAGTAATCTACTAATTAATTAATTAAACATAAACAACTGGTGATGCAAAGCAGCAGCTCTTCTTCTCTTCTGATCATCAGCAACTTTGCTGAAAGCCAACATCTGTTCCGTAGAATAAACACAGCATTTTTGTGAGTAAAGTCTGGTTTGAGCCTCACGAGTATTAAGAAGAACCTCCAAAAGCTGTTGCCTACTCAACAAACCCAATGCCCCAAAAACATCATTATTACTACTACTACTAGTTGTAGTAATAGTGTTAGCGACAGAATCATGAAATGGCATGGCTTGAAGAACCTTAACTTGAGCTTGTAAGAACTTAATGTAGTTGTAAGCTTCACCAAGCAAAGTAGCAGTGTCCATTCTTTTATCGCAAGGCATTAGCTTTTGTAAAGATCGAAACTTGTCACTTAATTTTTGCCTCTTGAGTTGCCTGTCTGCAGACCTCTTAGAGTATTTGTTGCTGTTGTTGTTGTTTTGGTGGGAGGAAGAAGAAGAAGGATTACTTGGGTTGTTGACATTAATGATATTGAAACCATCAAGAACAGAGTTCAGGGTTTGTGGTGGGTTACTCGAGTTGAAACTGAAGAGTGAGTCATTGAGTGAGTGATCGGAAAGGAATAACTCGGTAGTTGGTGGTGGTGGAGATGAGTAGTAGTGAGGATGGTAAGTTTCTTTTTTGGGGATTTTGAAGAGGTGGGTTTCAGGAGGAAAGAGTTGGGAAGGCGAGTTGTGAACGAGTTGAGTGTTGAAGAAAGTGAATTTATCAGAGAACAAGGAGAAAGATGGAGGAGGAGGAGGAGGAGGAGGAGGGAAATCAAAAGAAGAAGAAGATAAAGAAAAATCACAAGGCAATGGGAAAAGAGAGTTGTGTAGTGGAGTATTACCATAATCAGGATTAGTGGAAAAGCATGGAGGAAAGACAGGTGTAGAAGTAGAAGAAAAGATGGATTTAAAATCGCTATCCATTTCAAGTAAAACAGAAGAGAGAAATGGTTTATATTATAATGAGAGGAAGTGAAGAGCTACTGAAGAGTGAATGGTATACAATGTTCTTGTATGGGTGAAAAATGAATAATGAAGGAGAAATTGTAAAGGAAAAAAAAATGAAGGAAAAGGAAAGGGAACACGTGTTAAAGGGACAAGAGGGTGGTGAAAGAGAGAAGAGGGGGATTAAAGGCGGCGACACAGGAATCGATGACGATTGAGGGGGCGGAGGTACAGGTGACAGCTATACTCACTATTCTGTTGCATTTGTCTGTCCAGTACGTGCATGTGCTAACTGCTAACCCAAAAAATTTTCAATTTGCAATTTGTTTTCTTTCCTTTTTTTTTTCAATCCTCCTTTTATCAAAATTAAAAAAGGAGATTTTTATTTATTTATCTATCTATTTAATCAGAGACAACTACTGCCAGTTAAAAAAGATTGTTGTATTTTAGGTACAAGACTCAGACGTGTACTAGCCTAGCAGTAGGTGGTAATATCGTGGTGTTTTTACCTATATTAACACTTACCAAGCCACAAATCTCATCAATCCCTTTCTCACCATTTTAGTTTGGCATTACAGCGACTTTCTATCAAGTTTCATAGTATTATTTATACCCCCTCCATTCTCAATTATTTAAGGTTTTACAAAAAAAAATTTATTCAAAAATACTTTTAAGTGTTACAAAACCAACAATAAGGCATTAATTATTTTTTTTCCTACTCTATCCTTATCTATAAGGAGTTTAGCTATCTTTAACCTACAAACACTACTATTTTTATTTTAAGGATATTATAGTCATTTAAGCATACTTTCCCCATTTAAGCATATTTTCCCTAAAATTTACACTAATAAATAGGTTTCTTAAGACTTGCCTATATCCTTAAACGTCAAATAATAAGGAATTGAGGGAGTACATATATATATATATATATATATATATATGGAATTAACCAAATTTTTTTGAAAGGAAATTAACCAAATTAAATTTGTATATATATACACTTCTTTCTTCTAACTCCAATTTTTCAAATTAATTTTACCAGTTGAAAAGGCAGGATATATTGTTAATAAAGTATTGATTAATAGTTTAAAGATTGAATCGAAAAGTTACTGCCAAGAATTGCAGAAACGTACACGTTAACCAGTGCAGTGTTGTGCTGCAATATAAAATCAACAAAAGGGTTGGATTTCAACATTTTGCTTCTTTTGATATTTTCACTTAAATTAGGATTAAAAAAATGATCTACTACCATTTAATGAATTACACATTACAAATTAGAATTACAAAAAAGAGAGAATGAAGAGGGGGGAAAAACCTGTACAACAAGAATGAAGAGTTAGCAGCAGAAGGAAATGAATGTTCTGGAGTGATGATCAATTCGCTCGCTAAAAGAGGCGCCTGTGAACTAAATTTGAGAAATCAATCCAAAACAACTGTGTAGTTTTGCCTAATTAATCCCGCTGCTGCAGCTTTCCCAGGTGCCGGAGAATGGTTCACCTATCCCACATGGCTTGTTTGCCCTGATTAATCCTGATGCAGCGGCTTTCCCACATGCTGGAGAATGGTTCACCTATCCCACATGGCTTGGTATGCTGTCGGTCTGTGCTTCAACCAATGCACCATCTCCCTGTCTAGAGGAGAGTTGTTCAAAACAGAATCAAGTATCGGGCTGCCAATTACTTTAGGAAAACTCTTGAATGACCATATTTGGTCCTTCGGCCATGGCTTCTGAGGGTACTTCTCCTGTAGATATTCAACAACAGATGAGCAAGATTGCTTTGGCACAACATAAATCAAATTATAATCATAATCTAGACCTAATCCATCCACTGTCATCAACTTTTTAACTGATGTGTTCAAGGATCAAGTTTATGGCACTGAACGATCAGCATATCATGTATAAAAGTCCTCCAAATCCCTGCTATATTCTGCATTGATGGTATCACAATTGTACTTAGTTTCTTCATAGGTATTCCTGATAACCTAACCTCCTCAAGCCCCCAACTTGAAGGCAGGCGGGCATTATTACTTCCATAATAATTTGTTAGGACTTTCTTTAGAAAGTTACAAGTAAACAAATCAAAATCAGTCAGCATACAGGATAACTTAGCCCAAGAGATCCAGCATATTGATTAATGATGCAACTGCAGCATATAGATGGCCACTAGCTTGGCGTTTTAACGCCAGTTCAGTTAAAAGTACGGATGGGTATAGAAAAAAATCAATATATTTTAAATTATCAAAACTATTCATGGCAATAGAATACAAGACTCACCATCCTTTCCAGCATAAGCTTCACGGTCTTTGGGCCATAAACTTTCTGCTGTGATGGTTTCTGAACTTTTGCATAGAAGGAACCAATGTCAGGTAATGACAAACAGCCCCTACTTGCCCTATCCAGGCTACAATCGGGTTCAGAATTGGTCTGGATGTGCCAAAAGATCAGTTGTCCCATACAATAATTTTCACCATAAGTCTTCCGGTATTCATGAATACCTGGGCCCAATTTATCAGCAAACTTGGGGCCCAAGTCAAGCGGACTAATGTGAACCGGTGGAGAAGTAAATTCCTTGTACTCCTGCAACAAAGAGCCATTTTAATATCTGAAGGTATAAAATAGTTTGCAAGGCAGAAGGTTCCAGTAGAAGTGTCAGAAAGAAACAAAGCAAAATGAAACAAAGCAAAATGACACACCTGAACTCTAAAGAAGCATTTTGTATAAGCATAAACATGGATCAAGTCAGCTGCAGCATCATGCCGACACTTGTACGTACAGGGAAGGCTTCGGAGTTCATCCCTCAACCTTCAAAAGAAATATTCAGGTTCCATACTGCATGTTTTATCAAAACCACAAACATAAGAATAAATTGAAGCTATGTAGGCTGCTCACCACAACAAAGATTTCTGAAGTCCTTTCCGAATGTTATCTGACTCTGATGGATCATGTGCACAAATCTTCAACTTCAGATCATTTAGCACATCAGCTTCCACATGAGGAGCCATGCACTGAAGAAGCTCGTCAACAAGTGATCCCTCGCCTTTCCAGAGGAAAGAAACAGTTTCTTCAGGACTCAGCCTCTCTAGTGGCGGTGGAGCTTTCTTCGGGTCACCAAACAGGCATCTCATTACATACCTCACCTACATATAAAATTCCACATATTAAGTTGATACTGATAAAACTCTCTAAAGTGAAGAAACCTAGAATAAACGGTGGGCATACTAGAGATAACAGTGTACAGAATAGTATAGAAATAATATTTGAATTCAAGAATAAAAAGGCGCCAACCTTGTCAAGAGTTACTGCCAAGTTTTGAAGCCTCTGGTTGTAAACACCTTCCGCCTGTCTCGTTAGAAGACATCCAAGATGAGTATCTAGAAAGTAACTGGAAGGAGTCCCTAAGAAAAAAACTTCAAGGGAGTATGCTTGTACACACATTACACATACCTGAACCTCAGCATCACTTCTCTCAACTTCAAGACATATATCTGAAAAGTACTTCCTTTTCTCTTCCAAATTATGCTGTAAAATTTCCTCAGGAAGCTTGGTTCTCTCCAAATTAATGAATCGGACCTTCATATAAATGAATGTGTCAGAACAAGGGAATAAATAAAGACAAACTCCATGAAATTTTCCAAAATGACATGTGAACTAGCAAAACTTAAAATGGCAGGAAAGACATACCAGACGAGCAGAATATGCAACCACCCAATCTGGCAATCCACCAAGCAAACAACTGCCTAATCCAGCCCTCCCTAAGTCAAGATAATCTTCTTCAGATACAGAATTTAATTCACAAGCTTCAAACATTAACTGATGTCGATCCAGTACGGCGTGCCACTCCTTCAGCACCTGATAAATGAAAATAGATGAGAGTTAGTTGAAAATAAGATGGCTTTGTAAAGGATTATATTCAATTCAATCTGATGCAACTACAAGAAAAATCAAGATTTAACTTCTGAAAAGATCCACTTGCACTACGTACCTTCTGGAAAGCCCCTTCACCAGTCAAATTTAAGTAACTGCCTCGACAAACTTGACTACCACACAAACAAACAGATGCTTCATATTCTTCCTTACTCTGCAATAGGAAGAGTAATCAACAATCTTCAAACAGGTCAACATTAAATATTCTGTTTGACGGTATAAGCGAAACTAACAAACAAACCTCCGTCACAGAATTGTAATCAAACGTGATTTCCTCGCCATACTGAATTTCTCGTACAGTGTAGATTCCAATCTGGTACTGACCATCTACAGCAGTAACTCTACATTCAAAAAATTGAGGATATAACTAAATGACCAACAGCTTGCAAATATTATACTTGACAATTTTCAACTGACATATGTAGGGATAAATGCAGCACTATCCCAAAATTAACTTCAGCAAACCTCTTTTTTTCAACAATAAATACAAACATTTCAAGCCAAAGGAATTTTGACAAATAGAGAAGATTAAAAAATACCCAAGAAAAACTTCTAGCAACTACGTTAAAGCTGCCATCAAAAAGTTGTGTAAAATATCACCCACTATTGTTTATTAATGCGTAACCCAATTTCTTTCATGTTTCCAGCAGCAAAAGGCTGATAGAACAATAGAACATCACCAATTTAATGTCATCCAAATTATATAGCTTTGTCAATTTCCAAAGTCTCCTACAACCTTTGCTTATTGTACAAAGAAAAAATACTATATTACTTTATATCTCAATTTCCAAAAACTCCAAAAACCTTTGCTATTTGCACAAAGAAAAAGGCATTTGTCAAAATTGGCAAAGCCCATCTAAATGTTAATGGTGTGTTTTAGAATGCTTTTTTTCCAGAGAGGCTAGAAACATCTACAGTAAGAGAAGACTCACTTCGCTTCACAATTGGGCCTGCATGAGTGACAAATTCGACTTGCATAATTTGCCTTGTGCATAGCATCAACCACCACTAAATCATAACCATCAGCATCCCCCTGTCAAATCATAATATATAATTAGGACAAAATGTTAGAAACAAAGAATCAAGAATGTAAAGCCCGTTGCACTGAAATTTAGAACTAAGTACTACCTTTGGCCTCTCTAGATAAATGTTGTAAAATTCGGGAGCAGGATCTTTACTATCTTTCTGCAAAGAGCGGATGCCATCCTGCTTCTCAAACCATTTCCATGCAGGATAAACCTATAAAGATATTTTTAGATTAGACTGTGAAAGAGATGAGAAAATTTCATGTCAATGTCATAAATCTCAATTAAACTGTCATGTAACAAAAGGAGAAAAAACATACAAACCATCCTTACTGCTTTCTAACATAACTGAATTCCTATAGTTCTAATAGACAACAGAAATTTCTCCATTTTAATATTATCACAAGGGGTTTCACATTTTTAACCAATAATTTTCGGCCATAGTTGTCTGAAGCTTAACATCACAATGCCACTTCACCCAATGTTCTAGGATCAAGTACCAATATGTCCTTCCACCACATTAAATAGCACATATGCTCTTTTTCCAATACAATCGTGCATAGTCATACAGTTATCTGGGATTTATACCTTTGATGGCTATAATATGATTTAAGCAATGCATAGATTGCTTAACAGTTAATGTTATGTTTATTTTTTTTTATTTGTTGGGATTATCCTGCTTTTTTTTACGATTTCAATTTGGGACTTGACGGTTTGGGGCAGTAGGTGTTAGGTACTTTATACACACACACACACACACAATTCTCTATCTATATCATAACATGGTATACTGACGTTTTAAGAGAACAAAACAGTTAACTTTACATCATTTCTACCAATCTAATACTTCATAAAAGCAACTTTGAAACTATTCATCCATACCTCTCCCAGAAACTCCACAACAAAATCATCATCTGAGAAACCGCCTTCTTTGTTGCAGACAACACCAAGCCCCTAAAATTAAAGGAGAGAAAAAGAAAGAGAATCAGCAATAAGGAACAAATCAAGTTTTATCATTAGGCTCGTACCAAAGAGGATTATGCCAATACCTTCCTGTACGCAACATAGTGATCATCTGGACGACTGTCTATGGCCTTCAGGATGCCCTGACAAATTTTCATTGTCCGTATATCACAGTCCTCCTCAGCAGCATTTTCAATTTCTTCTACAACAGGCTTCAAAGGATACTTCATTGGAGTGTTGCCCGTACCAGTGAAATGCCTGACTTGCTTATTCAAAGTTCGTAGGAGCATATCTTCAATAAACATGTGTTTCTCCAATAGAGTCCAATCCAGTTCAGGCATTGAATCAAGTAAAAGATTATGGGTGTACGGATCAATCCCATAAACTTCTTGTTCCAAGACTTGATCTCCAAGCTGTTTTCTAGGTTTATACTCCTTAACTTCAGGAAGCTCCATGTCCTCAGTGCCATTTTTCTGTGCATCAAGCTTCTCTGCATAATCATCTGGCAAAGAAACACACATCTTCCGCTGCACGTCCTCCTCATCTGCAACAATAACATACTGGTCTATGACTTCGTATTTCCTTGTGACAGGAGGAACCAGGCTTGCTTTTGTCATGCGAGCACCCCATTCACGGTCATCTATCATAGAATCAAAACCTTCATCCTCCATAAAGAATCCATCCACTCTTGACTCCCCAATTCGAGCTTCTGATTGGAAATCCAAGTCACTTTCTGTATCTGAGTCAGAATTGTCACTCTCACTTCGGCCATCTTCAGAAGACTTGTCAAATCCATCAGAAGTTTCACTTCCAGATTCCATGGATCTTCTATTCAATTTGGATAAGCGCCTTCTGATTTCCCGATCAGATGCATATTCTCCATAATCAGAACTACCATTTGCAAATATAGTTCCATTACTCCTGTTAGCATTCTTCTTCTCAGTGACCAACCTCTTCTTAGATTTCATCAGAGGCAACCCTGCAGACAAATCATCTTTCCATGATTTCATTAGTTCATCTCTTTCATAAGAAAATTTAGGACTCTCTTCCAAACGTGAGGCAAGTTTGAGAAATAATGAAATAATGCGATTCATGTCTCCAGCACCCCGATTCTTTGCTCTGTATCCAATGACCAATACAAGTCAAAATTAGAATGAATAAATACAAACAGCTGGAAAAGGGAAAAACAAGGCACAAGCATGCAACTATATGATGTACAGAAATAAATGATGGCTCAGGCTTTTTTTCAGTCATATAGTAATCAAAGCAGAATCTCATATGAAACTCAGTAATTTAAACTTCTTTATGGAAAGAAAACGCAGCCATATGTCACCAAAATTATATTGATGTTACAAAGAGAAGGGGAAGTACAGCTCTTAAGCATAAGAGATAAATGGAGGAGAAGAGAGGAGAAAATGTTTGAAATTTCTCTGTTTGGGAAACCTATACAGAGCAATTTCAAAATAAACTTACTTGATTGCATCTCTGCACATACGACTGATATCCTCCTTTACAGACCTTAAACCATGTGCAATGTAGTAACCATTTTTCATCCTATCTTCAATTTCTGCTACCTGATTAAGAGATGAAAAAGAATAAGAAAAACTCAAGCAAATATGTAAGACGAGACATCTCAGTGCAAGTCAAATCATTAGCAATACCTTAGGCAGAAAAAAGTCAAAGATATTCTCTTTCATGATGTCCTTCAAACCAGAAGCAAGAAATCCCTCCATCCTCTTGTAGCCACTTTCAGATTTCTTAATGGACCATCGCCTCATACGGGCATCCCTTGATAAAATGGATGACGACCTTCGAGCGTCAAACAATTTTGAGCGTTTATACAAACTCCGTCGGAATAATTGATTTGCTGTGTCCCTCTTATTCACGCTATCAAAATACTCTTTCAGGTCTCCAAAATCATCTCTATCACTACCCAGACCCTTGGACTTAAAAAATGTAGGAGTTTTCTCACTGATCTGTTTAAGGCTCCTTGTTTTAGAATATGACTCATCAAAAGTCCCTGTACCACGCAAACCACGAGTCTTGATCCAGCTCAGATCAGGAAATTTATGGGGCAACTCCTTAAACTGACTGCAGCCTCTTATATCTATGCTAGATAAACAAGGGAAAGATCGAAGAATATCTTCAAGAGAAGCTGGAGTGACATTTGTGCAACCAACTAGCACCATTGAATTAATCCTTTCTTTGTTATATCCATTCTGCTAGAAAATAGCCAAATTAACAAGAGAAATAGAAGAACCCGAGCAAAGCTTGAAAAGCCACATCATATAAAAAAACTTACCATGATATTCCAAACCATTGAGTCAGTACAGTTAGGACCTAAATGTGAGAGATCAACTTGTCTTGAAATATCCTTGTAAAAACTGACAGCAGCTCTCCAGTGTTTACAAGTTAGAGAAGCAAAGACAAGGGACTTCATGTCAGATCTCATAAAATGGAAAACTCGAGCCAGCATATGACCATCCAATAAACCCCAGCTTCCCAAATCAGTATCTGAGCATGTACTATTTTCTCCAAGAAATATAGAATCACCACACAACTCTTCAAAAGTGATTTCATCCTTTTGAATGCTTTGCATGTCTTCATCCATAGAATAGTCATCATCACTGCCATCGACCTGAAGTCGGGCTCTCTTGCCACCACGTCCATCAATTTCTGAAATTAACCAGGGCCAAAGAAAAGAGCCTTAGAATAAATAAGTACGCAAATTATAGGAAAAACATGTATATGTATAAAATCAAAAAAAAAGGAAGCAAAGAAGTGCATTGACCAAGGAAAGTGCAGAAAAATAAGACGGTGGAACTTTTGAAAATGAGGCTCATTATATACCTAGATAGCTAAGAAAAATTTTATCCAGCCTAAGAGAATTATCAGCCTTGCGGCCTTTAAGTAAGAGATTTAGTATTAAAAGAAAGAAAAGAAACAAAATGCAAATTACTTAAATGCTAGTTACAAACTGCAATCATACTGTAAGTTCAGCCCTGAGGGCGCAAAATAGAGAAAGAGAGGGTAAGAAAAAAAAACTATAGTTGACACAACTTTAACAAAAAGTCAAAGATGGAGAGCCAATAGCTGCAAGATAAAATTAATCATTTCAAAAACCCACAATTAAGAAAATACATCAAAATAAAAACAAAGTAACAGCCACAATGAACGGAAAGGATTGGCCATGTGTCTTCAGAAAATGCTGCAAAATGATGTTCTCTTAACCTCTATGAAGAAGCCAAGTTCTAGAGCTACATGAATGAATTGCAAGAAACATAGACAAAGAAAAGTAAAATGGAAAGGATCTAGCAACATAAATGCTAGGGAAGAGTTTCACATACTGAACTTAAAAAGGGAGATCATGAATATTAATAATCAAAATATACACAACAATTATTACCAATTAGTTGCCTTTCATCAATAATATGCACTATCATTCGCGTAGTGTCAAATATGGTCATGTTTGAAAGGGCATATGCTAAAATTATCAAATTGCTTATATGTCACATATTTTATTCAAATCAATTTTCATATATTGATATCATATATTCAATCAAGTGGAAAGTTTTAAAAAAATACACAGTACCATGGCTTTTCTCTCTACTTTTCCCTCTCCTCCTTATATATGCTAATTATGATGTTACTGAAAAAACTAGGTCCTGTATTAGCAATTTGAGAATAGCAGCATGTCCATCTAAATTTGGCTATAATAAACACTGATCTAAATGTCTATGCCAAATAGTGTACCATCAGTAGTTTGTTCATAGGCAAGGCCTTGCACAGCATTACTATTGCTCTTTGTCAAATTAAAAAAAAAAAAAAATATATATATATATATAAAAGAATTTATCCATACCTAATTTTCGGTATATATGACTATCAACGTCCTTCTTAGGCTGTTTTGCATTAATCCAAGGATCCAGCACATCATTTATAGCTGCAGCAAACTCCCGGCTCTTAAAAGATTTCATTACCAATTCCTGTAGCTTCCCTCGGGTATAACCAATGAACTGTGGATGCAGGCTATGAAATGGAGTGGAAGCACACTGCGATTTTGAAAGAGTTGTTGATGAATCACCTGAAAATGCAACTATCTCCTGTTGAATTTTAATGGTGGATTCAGAAGACTCTGGGACAGGAGCAACAGGAACCCACACTCTGTCATATTTCCTGAACACACTGCTCCCTTCTTTAATAGCGCCTTGACTTGCCAACATCTGAAGTTCACAAAATGATGAAGGCCCTTGCTCATTGCCAGGCCCATCAAGGTAATACCACTCACCCATATGTAGCTGTAAGTCGTCCACCGTGCAAAGACGGTCTTTGGGAGTGTTAATGAATGAAATGGATTTGCAAGGAATGTGAGAATCTTGACTGATTTTGGATTCAGAATCAACTTCTGAAATCAATCTCTTTGCATCATTAGCGGCAGAATAGGTCCGAGAAGACCTTGAAGGATACCTTTCCTTTCCACGAACTTTTGCTCGTGGTTCTGA
Organism: Bocquillonia castaneifolia; assembly: GCA_948193215.1. NCBI lineage: Eukaryota > Viridiplantae > Streptophyta > Magnoliopsida > Malpighiales > Euphorbiaceae > Bocquillonia > Bocquillonia castaneifolia. Next base: position 8,676 of record CANYLF010466546.1, on the reverse strand, counting down.
AACAAATGAACCATGGTCCATTACAACACATGCATTTATCCTGATCACTGGTCGTGCAGTCCCCTTCACTCCCCTAACTATAGGCGGCTTAGCAGGGGTTGATCTGCCACTACCACCAGATTCATTCCTCTCTTCTGTGGAGGAAAATGCCCAAGTTGGCAGATCAAGCCTTCGACTTTGAGAAGGATAATATAAATCATCTTTTCTATGCCATCGAGGGTCCTCAGTCCCTGATTTTGGCATTTGACACAATGGATAACCATCAGTGAGGACAAGTTTCCTTCTAGAAAATCTATCCAGGACAGTCTCATCATTCCTCTTCCAGTCTCCACCTTTGCACGGCCATCGGCCAGAGAACCAGTCAGCAGAATCTAACAAAGCACCACCTTGATCTCTGTCAGAGATTGCACTCAAACCCACTTCAACAGCTTCTTTTGTTCTCATGTCAAAATTTTTTGATGTTTCATTATTATTTTGACCAAGTTGTTCTGCAACATAAGATTGATTCCAATTGAAAACTGTACGCATAAGAATACAAAATTTGTTTATAGTCATGAAATTTATACTGTTGGGTATAAAAGCTGTACTAGGAAAGCAATATTAATAGACTTTGCATGTGTAAAGTTCTCCAATGAAATTTTATTACATCTAACACCAAAAGCCTCAAAACATTGTCCAATTGAACTTTCTTATTTCATTGTAAGTGTAGAATAAGTGCATTTACATCAATTCTAACTTTTGCCAAATTGATGAGCTAGCATAGTAATAATAAAGTAGGGAGTCTAGAATATTTTAAAGGAGAACTAAAGAGATAAATAGAAGGATTCATAATAAAAGAACAGACAAAAATGGCACAAGACACCAAGCTCCTGCAAAGATAAGAGAAATTAAAAGACTCATGGATAAAACCAGAGTGCTAAAACATTCTCAAATTATATCTACTATTATAAGAAAACTTTTAACAGCAACTTCTTTCATGTTATATGATATATTTTCCCAACTAACAAATTTTATAAGCATTTATTGAAATTCAACTAACACTCATGGACCCTAAGCCTAAAAAGACCACTGGAATTCCTGTTACTCTGCAGAAAATCAGTACACCAACTCATTGATGCCAAAATGGCACGACACATAAAACTGTAGAATCATATAATATCTGAACTGAATACTGCTTTCAGAATATACTGAATGCAAGTCTCCAACATAGCCCGAAGAAGTCAAACAGTCAGAACATATACATTCCTCAAAGAAGGGATTTTTTATACTAATTCAAGAATGAAATTTGCACCAAGATGGTCCAAGAAAACTAAAATGTAAATCAATTAAATAAATGTGCACGGATATGACATTTACCTTCTGATTGCCCGCATCTCTCCCATGGCACATGCTCAAATGTCATTTGCAAAACTTCTGCAGGATGATCAAAGTGGGACAAAATATTAGGAAACCTCACAGAAATTATACATAGAGAAAGAGTGTGAGCAGGCGAGAGAGAGAGAGAGAGAGAGAGCCATTCACAGAGATAATAATACCTCCAATAGTCTCTAGTTCTCTGCCAGGAACAACAGTATAACCCTCCAACAAAGCTCCAACCCTTTTGTCAATGTGGAGATCTACAGGTACAGACACAAAAGCACCGTCATGGGCTTGCGGTAGAACTGTTGATGCTTCACCACCACTCCGATAATCAGATAGTCCCACATCTCCAGTGTCTGCCAACACATTCCCGGGTGCCTCTGGAGGGCTCACTAACTGAGTTACAGTGTCTGAAACTATAGACGGGAAATTTGAAATCAACAATGGCGAAACTGCATTTTCAACAGTTACCCACCTGTCACTATCAGAGTGCTTGACCAAGTGATCTGCCACAAGAACTTCCCCGTCCACAAGTGCCTTGATGTCACACAACTTCGAAGGACCACATTCAAAACCAAAATAGTCAAGATAATACCATTTTCCAGTCGAGGAATCAGCCACGGCAGGGATATGAGGTGGTGTATCACAAATATCCATGTCTTCCTCCATAGACACAAGCTCTTCAGGAGGAGGTCCATCAACAGGAGGAGATTCTTTGTGATTCATGGTTGGACTCTGAGACTGCTCTTCTTTTTGAGAATCAAAATTGGCATTTTTCTCTTCTAATCCATTACTATCATGCGCAATATTTCTATCTAAAGATTCTTTAGATGAGAATTGAGAATCTTTCCCACTAGAGTCTTTCTGGCTAACCTTATCCTCCTTGCTTTTATTAGCAGTCTGTGAGTTTCGCTTCTCACTTGCTCCACCTTTCCGGCTTGCTTCCCTAAGATTATTGGGCCTGCCTCGTTCATGTGGAGAACGCTCCAGGAAATTTGGAGTTCGATCCCTGCGATCATGGTACCGGTCCAGTGACGACCGCTCTGAATGGGCGGGACTTCTTCTATAATCAAAATGTCGGCTCCGGTCATATGGGGAGGATTTATCACGTGCATATGGAGACCTCTCCTGGCCATAGGGTGACCTATCATAGCCATAAGGTGATCTCTCTCGGCCATAGGGGGATCTCTCGCGGCCATAGGGCGACCGATCACGTACATAAGGTGATCTTTCACGAACATAATAAGGTGATCTCTCACGAATATAAGGTGATCTCTCATGTCGATAAGGGGATCTCTCACGACGAAAAGGACTCCGATCCCTATGGTCATAGTAGCGAGCTCTATCCCGTGGGGACCGCTCAGAATGCCCTGGACTACGCCCATGCCTCTCATAAACTACTTTGGAAGACAAACTTCCTTCATGATGCCTGGAAGTGTATTTATCCAATGAAGATATCCTTGAAGAAGAAGTAGAAGAGGAAGAATTTCTATAGAACCTTTCCATAGAATGACGTGAATAGTGGTCTGAGTGAGCAGAGCGAGAAATAGTATCCTCAGAAAGTCTCCTGCTTTTAGAGCATGCATAATCCCCATAATCCCCATAATGCTTGCGCTCGTTGCAATCAGACTCAGCACCATATCGCTTCAACCTGTTACCAGAAATGTACTCCCTTCCATGACTCTTGCCATTGCTGTATTCACTCTTATATGTTCCCTCTTCATCAACAATCTTTGAACTGATCCTTATACTCCTGTCCATGCCACTCTCCCACCTGGAAGAACTTTTGCTGTGCAGACTACTCCCACTATGGGTAAACTCTTTCCTTCTATAAATGTCTTCAGTAGAATACTTTACAGAAGGTGGAGTATGCTCTCTAGTGGGGTCATACTTGCCACGGGATTTCGGATAACCATAGTCGTCTTTATTATGCCATCTATCTGGAATGAACTCTCCCTTCTCAATTTCATCTCTAGCAAGATCTCCTTTTCTCCATCTGCCTGAACCCAAAACACCCTCTCCCATTTCTATTTCCCCTTTCCTCCATTTCTCAGTGATAATCTCTCCCTTCTCAAATTCACTTTTCCTTGATGACTTTTCTGATGTAACAAATTCCCCATTTTCAAATTCTGCAGTTTTTGGAGGCCACTTCAAAGTCCCCAATTCACCCTCTTCAACTTCCTCCTTGTTACCCTGCACCTTGTTATCAACAGAACTCAATTCACTGTTGCTGTCAGCTGCTCCCTTGGTACTAGTATTTGCTTCTTTCTCTTTGACAATGACCTTTCCCTCCTTCTCCTTGCTAACACTAATCAGTTCCTTATTATTGTTAACCTTGCTAATCTTGACTGCCTTCTGGGCACCTCCCGCTTCACTCTTGTCTGCTGCTGGTACTACTTTCTTCACAGTAACAACCTTTTTAACCTTAATTACCTTCTTCAATACCTTTTTAGGCTTGGAATTGACTCCATTGGTTGTTGCGGTAGAAGTGGTCGTACTAGCAGCAGTAGTAGTAGCACTGTTACCATTGATGCTGTTAGTGTCATTTATATTACCGTTGTTGTTGATGTTATTGTTGTTCGTAGTGGCGGTATTGTTGCTGCTATTGTTAGTTTTTCCTACGCTATTGTTGCTACTGCTTATTGTTGTGGCTGCTGGTGCTGTAGTAGCAGTAGTTGTTGTTGAATTATCCTGAATGGGAAATCTGTCCATGATATTGTTATTATTATTACTATGCTGCAAAGGCATGCAAGCCACACCTCCATCGCCCATGGAAAATCCCAACTTCCCCTCCTTTCAGGTGCCAAATACCAACCCAACCCAGAGTTACTTACAAACCCTAATTCTCCCCTTTCCCGGGGCTATGAATGCTCATTATTCTCTTCACAAAGTTGCTCTTCTCTTTGGCTTTTCACTTTCCGTTCTTCGGCAATTCAAAACCCTAGCTTCATCAATATACACAGAAGGAAAAACACCGTAAGAAAATGAATAATGTAGGGTTTCATTAAAACAAATTACCTCAATTTCAATTCAATGAAACCCTAGAAATTTCCACCCATTAAAAACTTACAATAAAAAAATTATTAAGAGATAGAAAATTACCCAACTCCAATTACAGATCGCCGAATAAACCTCTCTCGAAGCTTTTGATTCCGATAAAGAAAATAAACGCACAATAAGCAGATCGCTTGCCAAAGAGAAAAAATAAAATAACAAGAAAGAAGAAGAAGTATAATAATAATAATAATAATCTCTATCTATTTCTCTCTCGCTCCCCTCGCTCGCTTTTTTTTTCTTTTGTTTATTTTTGGTCCTTCAATGTTATGTTTTTTTTTTTTTAGAGGAGTCGTTCAATGTGATGTTATTGGCAATTGTTAGTATTATTTATTTTCTTTTTGCTAAATCTTTGTGTTTTTTTTTCTATGCGTGTGTTTTTTTTATATCCTTGGTTTGAAAGTCGAAACCTTCGTGTTTATTTATTTTATTTTATTTACTTCATAGTATTCTTCTTTAAAAAATACATAATCTATCGTGTGAACTATATTTGTGAAATTACATAATTAACCTTAGTACACTATGTTTCCTATTAGAATAGGTTGAATACTTGATTTCACTTTTACATTCTAGGATGCTTTTCATATGAGGGTAATGAGGATTAAAAATTAAGGAAGTTAAATTTTACAGTTGTTTGGTTGCTTTTTTTAGGCGAAGTGAAATGTAATGGGGTTAAACATTACTCCTTTATAAAGAAGGGTGATAGAGTGAAAAGAGACGGAATGGTGAGACCCGTTATATGTTGTTCCATCAAAGCTATTAATTATAATTTTTAATAGTTTTTTAATTATATTTTATTTATGTATTAATTATTAATAGGTGGGTCCCTATAATTTTATCTTTATATAATTTTACCCTTCTATTTTAACTTCAAATCAAACACAATAATTTATTACTCTCTCACTAAACTTTTACTCCCTCATCCTTTATCCCTTAAATATTAACCCCTTAATTTTTAACCCCATTTTATTAACCCTAAACCAAACTTGCCTTTAAGGTTATTGACCGATTAAACTCCTTAATTTTATGGTTAACTTTTTTTTTAGGGGAATGGTTAACTTATTATTAGAAAAAAAAAACTTTAATCAATAAGTTAGTGCATATATAAAATTTCGATTTTTTACTTGTTAAATACCAAATTTAGCAAAAGTATGTCATTTTTTATCAATTCTAATATGCTTTTGTTAAGTGTGTTGTACATAGTTTAAATCCTTCTTTTTTTTATAGGTTAGTGTAATTTTTAAATTCAATGGTTGATTAAAAAATTAAACTTTATGGTGATGTTCGATAAAATTTAAAAATTAAGCGTTAAAAAATTAAATACTAAATGAAATTTTAAGTGCTTGATTTAATAACATGATTGATAACATTAATTACTGAGAATGTTAAATTTTTTATGAAATATCTTTAAAATCTTAAATCATGTCTCTTAATTTATAATCATTAAAATATTTACAATTAAAATCATAATCAATTTAAAAATGATTATAACTTTGTATAAGAATATAATACTCACTAATTTTTTTTTGATATGGTAATAGTCACAAAATATTAATAGTCAAATAAAGGTATAAAAGTAAAACAAAAGTAATTTATAAATGATAATCTAAACTAAGGATATTTAAAAAAATTGACCTATCATTTTAAATTATTTTTAATTTAATTAATTAAATTAAGTTGATATTAAGTTTGTGTTATAAATATGACTTAAAATGAAATAAGTGTTAAAAATTTTAAGTTAAGTACTATATCAGATTATTAAACACCTCTTCATATACAATAGGTTGATTGAGTTAAATTTGGTATATAATGTGGTAAAAATGAAATTTTATATATTTAATATGGTCATATTAAAGTTGACAAATCAAACATGTAAAGTTTGAGGATAAAATTATGGGAAGAAGGATCAAATGCAGCTATTCAAAAAAAAAAAGCCAACGTGGTTCCCAACTGAATTCTCTCTATGCACTTTAGCCTAGACTAAAACACGCCGTTATCCATGATGAAGAAAGGAGGTAGGAAACCAGTGGGTCGACCAAAAAAGATTGTTACAGGAGTAGAAAATCCAGTTTTTGATAGTGTAGTTGATGAAGATATAGTTACTGAACAAAACAAGGAAACTAATGCAGAAGTTGCGGTAGAAGTGAAAGAAACCTTCAATGATACAATCGTTCTTGAACCAGAAATTAGGGTTATAGAGGTAAAGCAATGGGCTAATTTGTTCAAGGAGAATCGATCTAGAAAAGAGGAATGCAAACTTCACTATGTAGCCCTTGTGGTTAGTCAAGGAATCAAAGTTACTCAAATTGAATCGGACATTGTTAATCGTGAAGCGACAAGATGGGAGAACACCCTAATCGGATGTGTCTATGGGATTGAACCACAATTCTACAAGTTACAAAGCTTCTTAAAGAATAGATGGCAAGCCTATGGACTTCTTGATATTAAGATGATCAAATTGAATTTGCTCCTCTTTGAGTTCAAGGATGCATAAGGCAAACATAGAGCATTAGAAGATGGGCCAATTACGTTCAATAAGTGACCTCTTCTACTTTAGAATTGGAAGTAAAGAATGTCGTTTGATTTCTCCTAAATAATGTCCATGCCTGTTTGGGTGAAACTTCTAGATCTGCCTTGGGAATTTTGGACCCCCCAAACCCTAAGTGCTATTGGAAGCTTAATAGGGAATCCACTGTATTCTGATCAGTGCACTCTCAATAGGTCTAAGTTGTCTTATGCCAGATTACTTATTGACATGAATATACGAGGCATATTTCCAGATAGTCTCACATTGGAGTTTGAAGATGGTGAGCAAATTACCTAAAGAGTTGAGTATAAATGGAAGCCTCAGTTTTGTGACACCTGTAAGAAATTTGGGCACATTACCAAGTCCTATGCAGTATCTGCAGATAGAAAGGAGAGGAAAGAATGGGTACTTAAGACTAAGATTGAAGAATCGGTTCCTTCAAAACCTAGGGAACAACAAAGCACTCACTAGAACATTATAGAATCGAGCCAGCTAGCTCTAGAACAAGATTTCAAGATGATCAGCAAATCCAGAAAAAAGGGGAAAGACAAGCAAAACACTACAGAGGAGACTTCTATGCTTAATCCTAAACCCTCTAAATCTGTTATTGATGTTAATAGTTTTAAAATGCTTGAGTTTGATGCTATGATAAATGCTCCATCCAAGAGGCTTATACAGCCTCCGGAGAGAGGAAGATGATCCTCACATGGAATATAAGAAGGTTCCATAGCCCTCTTAAGCAAGTTCAGGTTTGCCACCTCCTTGCTAAAAAAAGAATAGTGCTTGCTGGTATTTTAGAGACTAGAGTTAAGTCTAATCAAATTGATGATATTTGGAGAAAATTAAAATTACAGAACTGGTGCTGTGTTACTAATCATGAATATGCTAAGCTAGGAAGAATTTGGATCCTTTATGATTCAAGGAAAGTTTCTCTACAAGTTCTTTCCATGTCCTCACAATGGATTCACTCCTTAGTCACTATAGACAATATTATGTTTGAATGGACTGTTGTACATGGGTCTAATTTGTCGATTGAAAGAGAAAATCTCTGAACTTTTTTAATAACAACATGAAGTACTATAACCTCTCCATGGTCAGCTCAGGGAGATTCCAATCTTGTTATGAATGATTCTAAAGTAATGGGAGGCAACAGTTTGGATAATGATCATAAGACAGAGATGGCTAATTGTATGCAGCTAGCAGGCTTAATGGATCTTAAAAGTACTGGTTGTGAAATGACCCGAAAGTAATACAATATATTAAGGAATACAATACATAATAATAGTAATCAATCATAAATTAAAAGTCAATTAAAACTCCCTTCCAAAAATAATATTTTTCAAAAACAAAGGGGTAACAACGATCGTTGTTGAATGAGCAAACGATCGTTGTCAAATGTACAACGATCGTTGTGGATGAATAGTGATCATTGTTAAAATCACGAAAAATGCCCAAAAGTTCCAGCAAGTTACACGAGCTCGTGGGAATCAACAATGAGCTCATTGTTAAAACAGCAACGATCGTTGTTAACCTAACAACGATTGTTGTTAAGCTAAAAAGCTCAAAACGAAACAATTCCCCAAGAATCACAGTTTTAAAACAGAATTTTCGACTTTCCCCTGTAAAAACGTACTCCAACAGGCTCAAAATCAATTTATATATATAACAACTTTTCAAACTTTAAAATACAATAATATTTATAGACAAGGAATATTAAAAATTCCATCAACATACAA
>CANYLF010466395.1:0-12662 GCA_948193215.1 Bocquillonia castaneifolia | reverse complement strand
GCAACATCATCCATTCCATTAGACGGATAATTGTGGCTGCAGCTGTCATAATCTTGGGAATTGTTAAAAGCCATTCAAAGGCTTTGGTCCTTTTAATTTCTTCCATTCCAGCATAAGATCCCACAATAGTTATAGGTATACAACTTGTGAAGTAGCCTATTCCATATATTCGTCTAATGATGGTACGTGATTATTATGGAACCGTTGGGCCACAGCCATATATGCTTTGATTATATTAACTACCTGTAGTTAATCACCAACAAAATTTTATTAGTCATACAATTAATGAAAATGTGAAGATAGATTAATTTCTATATATATATATATATATATATATATATATAGTAATTTAATGCATGAAAAATTAAAATTTCTACTAAATGATCAGACAAAGTTTTATCTCAATATTTTGTGAATGTCAATTATCTCATCATTTACATAAGAGACTGCATAGCCTCTTCCTTTCTTTGTCCACTTCATTTTCAAATTCATTAAGTAGATCCAAAAAGGCTTTATAGAGAATTTTGGTGTACCCTGGTACTCGATCGAGGCAATGAATGTTCCACCTAATAATATAAAAAATTGAGGAATTAATATTTAAAAAGAGAGGGAAATTATTAATAGTTAATTACTTTATAATCTAGTTATTTTTGTAACATTATATTTTATATATATCTATATATAGAGAGAGAGTTGAAAAAGTTTTCACATTTTAATTAGTTTTTTTAATGCCTAAAAAAATGACTAATTAATTACCTCTCTATAGCATCCGTGAAACATTGGAGTTTAGGGAGTGTACCATACAAATCAAATAAATCATCCGCTACTGATATTAGCATCATAATTTTTGTAATAAATTCCCTTGAACCACCATATTGAGGTTCATAAAATACTCCCATACTCCAAAAATAGAGCTCTACTGTTCTGTCTCTTGCATATGGATACTTTGACACCAAGTCCAAGTCATTCACCCACCTACAGTGATGAAACTATTTACTGATAAGCTCTTGTTTATGTTGGTGAAACATCTATTGGTTAAATTATTATTCAATTAGTAATTAATTACTTTGAGATGCTGATAAGCTCTTCTTGGTGCATCTTCTGCACTTGATTGAAATCCAACTTGGCAAACTTGAGAAGGATTTCATCTCGAGAGAATTTTTAAAAATTCATGCATATGAGAAGTATATATATGGAAGATAACTTGAAGATCAAGTATATATGAATAATAACTTGGATTTCACATCACTCCAAAGATTCATGAATATAATTATTATTTGACACAATTTTCAATAATAATTAATTAATTATTTTTATTAATTATTATTCAATGAACCAAGTCTTATTTGATTATATCATTAGTAATTTAATTGAAATTTTATTTAAAATATATAAAATTCAATTTAAACCAATCACAAATAAATATATTAATACTAATTCTAAAAATTTAGAAAAATTAGAAAAATATAAAAGTGATCAAAGGAGAAGTCTAGACTTTGTCTTTGCATCAAATTTTATATTATATATAGATAATCTCTATTATTTAATGAAAATTCAATTCACCGACTCCATAAAATGTGTATAATTTAATATATCTACTATTTATTATTTAATACAAAATATTATATATCTACATGTAATTATTAAATTTATAGAATCACTGTTCCCAATATAAACCCATGTATGTTGATTATTTTTTTATAGTTATTTATATCTCGACATGTATGTATTTTAGAAGAAAATACTTTATAATTTATAAAAAGTTAAATAAGTAAGTAATATATAAAAAAAATTCCCTTTATTGATAAAAAAAGATCTTCTTTCACAATTTTTTTCTTCATATTAATTATATAAACTACATAAAAATATATAATAAATTATATGATATTTATAAATGAATATTTTATAAATTAATAACCTCTGCTATTTAATAATTGTTTGTTTCAGGGATCATATTAATTTAGAGAGGTTCTACTATATAATATATTTATAAGGACATTTTAAAAAAAAAACATATGGATGATTTATTATTTAAAATTAATTTTTAAATGTTATATTTTTTTAAAACACATTAAAATTATAGAACGAAGGTAGCATTGTTATTAGAATTAATTTTGATTGACCGTGGATTGAATTCAACCCACAAGAAAGAGAATGCTACACTCTTTTTTTTAGAAGTTTTATAATTTTTTTTGATAAGTAGGATGCTACCCTTTCTTTGATGTTTCAAGCCTCAAAAAGCATTTTTTTTTTCTCTATCCGAGTCACATATTTTACCATCTTATTTTTTAAATAATAAATTCTGACCAATCTAATGTAAACCATTTTATTCTAAGACGAAATTTCCAATTGATTATTTTCATGTTAATGAATATGGTGAAATTGAGAATAGAAAAAGTTTATTTTGCTTTAAGCTATGAAATTGATACTTTTATTTTCTATTGACTATTGCTAATGAATATGCTGAAATTGAGAATAAGAAATGTTTATCACGCTTTTAGCTATGAAGTCTCAATTACCATATACAATATTTCTATTATCACTGCATGCGTCTTTTCATCGCATTAATTATATATATATATTTCAAAAATAAATAAAAATATATAATTTTGTTATATAAAGCAGGGGATAGAGATGTTCACCTCATTATTTATTTACGCAACTAAAATTTCTTTCTATTTCATACATTTTGAAACAATAAAGATTTTTTTTTTCATGTTTTTGCTTGGAAGTGGGTCGTTACGGGGTGGTCCATCTCCTAGGGATTTATTTTGATGATTGGATTCCGTACTAGGATAGTCGAGCTCCACTCTGAAGGGATAGTGGGCTTCGGGAGAATTCTCTCGTTACTAAAAAAAATTATGAGAATTTTAATTATATATAAATTCCATTTCCTTTAATTTAGTGATTGAAAATTTTTTAACGCTTCAATAAATTTAGAAAAAAAATATTGCAGTTTTGTGATACATCTTGTTTAGAAGAAATTTTCCGAAATCAAATCAAATTAAAAAATCATTTCAACTAAAAAAATTTTTAAAAAAATATGATGTTAATGGAAATTAAGGGATCACAATAAAATATGCACACCTAAAAATGGGTGCTGTTGGCAACATCTTACCCATTTTAGCAAACACTCATTGAACTTATGCGGAATTTGGTACCGTGGTTCCCATTATAATACTCCCTCCGTCTCCGTCTCCGTCTCCGACTCCGTCTCCATCTCCATCTCCGCTCCCATAATAATAAACAATTTTATTATTTTTTATTTTAAAATAATATACAGTTTCTAAGATATAACAATATGAAACGTAAAATATCCTTATTTATTACATTGAAAATATCAAATTTAATTAAAAACACTCAACTCATAAATAACATTTTTGAGTTTTAACAATGGACATTTTAGAAAAAAAATATTATTTTTCTAGTGAATTGCTAAATTGATTAATCCATGTTGATGGACTGGCCTAAAGTCATAAGGCATTTTAGTAATATCATGAGAAGACATTAGGGAACTCTAGTGAAGAGTCCCTATAAATATATACTATTATTCACTTAAAAGGTAATTCAAGATCACACTATTTACATCCCTCTCCCTCTCATTTTCTCTCTATATTCTCGGTATTCCCATAAATATTGACTTAAACATCGGAGTGCAAATGGGACCACCCAGTCCCGCAGTACTCTTACCCTCATCTTGTCTTGCAGGACCCACTAAGAGGACTGAAGATCCGGAATGGAGAACCCGATTCCATCACATGTGTTTGTCCAAAACTGCACGGGACGGAGGGAGTAGAAGTATTTACATTAATTTTAGCAAACACTCCTCATTGAACTCATGCAGAATTTGGTAATCAGTATAGTAGTATTTAATTTTTTTTTCTCTATGAAATGCAATTGAAACGGTGCCTTTGAAATATTAAACAAGCAAATTTATGTTTTTACAAAATCTAATCAGTAAATTGGGGTCCCGCGAGCCACACTCTTAACGTGTAGCTGTGGGTTCACAAGATTCCCAATTAAAATCCCCACCACAAAAACCAGAAGTAAATCACCCATTAAAGTTTAAAACCTGGAACCCGTGTCCGATTGTTAATTGTAATCGACTCAAGAGTTTTTATTAAAATTCCGTCTGAATTAAAAAAAAATTAAAGAACTGTGGAGGGTTCTCTACACGTGTGACACATTACATAAGTAGAGTGGATCACTGAAAGTCCACTTTGTTGAGTCATCTTTAACGATTCTTCTGACCCCTTAAATTAAATGTGCCACTTACAAGATGGGACTTACAAGATGGGATTCACTCACATAAAGCAATAGCCATTAATAAATATGTGAAAATTTTCCAACTTTCCATTTCTTCACGACCTTTCTACTATAACCCACGTTTTTTTTCTTTTTCAATTTTTTTTTTGATTGACCTTTTCGACCTACACAAAAATAAAGTGTACCTAGAGAAAAGAAAAATTATACACACAGAAATCTATAAAAGATAAGCTTATTTGTTGGTAAATAAAAAGGATAGTAAAATTTATTTGTCTTTATCAAAATGTTAATGCATGTGATTTCTAAAGCTAACAGACTACATATACCAATTCCAACTTCTAATATAGCCACACGAAATGATCAATGTGTTGCCAAATTAAATCAATTTAACCCCTAACTACCTATTTTGATTTTTAATGAAAATAAGGAGTTGGTTGGGGAAGTTTTTAATATAGTGATGGCTATTGAAGAAGTCTAACGGTTCCATGAATTTATAAATGGACTGACATAATAGTAGTAAGACTGAATGTAAATGATTTTGATGCATTGAGAGATGATAGTAGAATGAGATTGGAGAAAGTCTTCTTTTAAGAGTTCATATTCAATTCAATTATGATCAATCAGAATAGTCAATCATGAAATTTATTTCTTCATGGTCAAGGGTTCTCTCCAATAAGATTAAGAAGATACTTATTAGATATGGAACAAATGCTAAAATAAAATATATAATTAAGCTAAAGCTATTACAATTTGGATGCACCAACCTGGCACAATAATGACCAAATAAATTGCACACTGGCCTGGCCCGGCATGTCTAAAATCAATTCCAGCTCTTATATTGAGAATATATGCTTTGATTGATTGTAACAAATCTGCGAGGCCATCTACCAGATTATGCCGAAGAATGAATTGGCAGACAACTTAAATATGTAGCATATGGCCATGTATCTAACTACCAACTCAACAAAGAGGCAATTTACCTATAATTTGGGACCATTCTCTCTGCCTTCAAACTCAATTTTAAGTTTGACACCAGATTAAAAGGTTGTCTAGCTGACCTTACATATATGCTAGTTCTCCTTGAGGGAAAGGATCTGGCTATGCTTACAGAGGACCAGTCTATTGGTTTACCAAGATTGGCAGCTAGTTCTAGTGTTCAACAAATCACTGTTTTAAGAACCCAATTGGACCCCACCATCCACCGGTTCGAACTGGAAACCGGAGACCGATAGCTGATCCAATCCGGAAAGAACTAAAATCTAGAAAACTGGTTTTTGACCGATTAAACCCGTCAAAAATCAGATCATCATTAAAAATGATGAACAAATTGAAAAAAAAAATATTAATTTGTTTTTACATACCCGTTGAACTATGAACTTCTAGCCTATCTATCCCAGCCACCAATTTGGTTTTTAAAACACTGCAACTAACATTCCATTCACAAGTCATATTAGAAGTCAATAGAATTAGATAAAGATTATCCTACAAAATTCTAGAGTTCACACTGTCAAATTTGGATGAACTTGGCAAATTCAGTGCCAGTATAACCAATGTATATATTGATAACATAATGTACATAACTACAAGGCTATCACATATCAATGGAGGAATACAGTCTACCAAAAGAATTGAGAAATCAATATTCAATGCCCCTGCAACCATGTTACAAGCTAGAAATATGATCAGAACCAATATCTGAACTGATGTTGGATGGCTCGAGGTTAAATACAAATGACTCTGCTAGCTTAACAGCATCCTGAACTCTAAGTCGTGTACCCTGTTGCCCAACAACTGTAGCTGCAATCCTAGCTGCTAGTGTACCCATTCCTTTCAAATCTGATATACCACGTAAAATGCCGTATAACATACCAGACGCAAATGCATCCCCAGCGCCACAGGTGTCCACTGGTACACATGGGGAAGGAGGGATGTATACAGCTTCCCCTTTTACACCAATGTAGGAGCCTCTTGGTCCATCAGTAACAGAGACTAATGGCACAAAATGACTTAGATACCTTGCAGCTGAAATTGAACTTTCCTCTGGGGAAAAATCGCATAAAGCTCTTGCTTCATCACTGTTTGCAAACACAACATCTGCATAATTCTCTACAATTTCCCTGAGCCACAAGGAGAGAATTTTATCAGATACTGAACACAGACAGAAAGAAAATGGTTAGTCACGCTTATAAAGACCCATGAGATGAACAAGACACCATAATTTGAAGGTAGGGAGAACATACTACAAAGTTAATTGCCAAAATGAAACCGGTCTAGGTGGATTTGAATGGGATTTAAACGACAGGTAATGGATGATCAACTGACAATTAGCCTTATCTATTCTTAGTACCAGATTAAAATAGGATGATATGACAATACACTGATTCCTTGGAAAATTCTCAAATAACAACATGCAGGTTTTCTCCAAAATATGCACAACTAATAATTCACAATACGCAATGGCACAACATCTTTTAATACTGGGGTCTTCCGCCAAAACATAAAAGACAAAGAGGACATATGGTTAAGTGAAAAATATCGAAATGTTCTATTAACCATTAAAAAAACATCTGTTACAAAATCTCCTGTAGCAGTTGGACTAATAAATGTCAGGATTTTATCAAACAGGACATCATCATCCCTGACATCAAAAGGAGACATGTCGCATTCACAGCGGGAAGCCTATTGTCATTAAATGTTAGAAGATGGTAAGACAACGAGCCCTAGGCTTATTATCCTTATTTGATCCATCCTCGTAGAATGACAAAATGGAATACCTATCCCAAAAGGAAGTTACGGCACAGACTAAGGGTGAAGACAGATTTATAATTTAAGGGGGGCAAACTAGTAAAAACACAAGTCAACAATAGAAATTAAAGGTAATAACAGTGCTCTCACTTATAATAAGAACTAGAAATCATGAAATGAGGAACAGAATTGCTAATTTCTTTTATATTTGGTATGAACAAAAAAGAAATTTGACCCTAAATATAGAACTTCTAGAAAATCAAATTTATACTTATAGGAAAAATATATAGAAATAGGAATGGTGCAAATGTTATAAAGCGGGAGGGAAAAAAAGACCACAAGTTTTGGCTAATGATAAAAACTTCTTAAAAGGCTTGTCATGTCAGGCAAGATGAAAACTGAAACATGGAGAAACTCTATTATCACTAGTCTTCTGTCATTTAGATTCAGCATAAGCCAAACAAGCAATCTACCCAATATAAGCACAGCTTCATATTGTTAGTTTCCTTAATAAACATTCAATAGACTCCTATTACATGTCTCATTGCACAGTTCTTTTTGAAATGTATTTCATACTTCCTCCGACAAAACAAGCATAAAATCAAAAACAAACTGAAATACAATATATGTAGCAGGATTATACAGGATTCTTACCAAAAATCATCATAGTGTCTCTCAATGCAGGATACATCTGATGCTGTGATTGCAACCATAGCACCATTTCTCCGTGCTTCTTCACATGCTCTTGTTATTGTTTTAATTGTATCAGTAAGTTCAAACAAATAACCTTCAACTACCAATATGTTCGTCTTGGAAATTATGCTAGCCAATGATGGATCAAAGTCAACAGTCGAAGATGTACCCTAAAAGAGGCTTACGTTAGAGTCACTTCAGGGACCAAAAAAAGATTGAAAAGAAAATTGAGGCATAAACGTATTTTATTTATGTTCAGTATATAAAGGTAAAAAAGATATCTGCAGAATCCGTGATTAACTAGATGAAATGGATCGGCTTATAATCTATGAGGGTCGGGTTATATGATTTCAGATAGGAAAAAAAAAAACGTAATTCGTAACAGGATTCTCACAAACTCACTTTTGAAAACTCAAATCATAATTTGACTTCATGTTGTTATCTTTAAGTGTTGCACAATTCCTCTAGTTTCAAAAATTAAAAAAAAAACAAGACCACTTATTTCTCCAAAAGTGACTCATGATACCAGGCAATAGTCAGAAACCACATTATTGTCTTATAAGTTATAATTCAACAGTAACTCATCCTGATCTTGAAATTATACATGGCTTGTGCATAATTTTGGAAATACTCTGCAATTCAAGAAGCAAAGCAAGTTCCCTGTAGAGGGAAGCTAGCACTTGAAGCAGCATAAGCCAACAGAATTTATGTAGTGCCTTGTACACATTTGCATTAAAACATAAAAGAAGGTAAATAAAATAACAACTTTCAAGATATCCAAACTCAGGCAAATTCTTTTCAGGGAATATAGAGAACCTTCCATATCTCCATACATGAAGGGCAAAAGGTTCATCACAAATTCTATTATTCAAAACAGATCTCACCTGATATGCAAGCATAGTTCGCTGAGCATCTGGAGTAGTTAGAACTATCACTGTTCCTGTTGTTCCATCTTTAACAGGTGCAGATAGGAAGTTCACATTTGCCCGGCGCAATTTTGCTCTAAAGGATATATTAAAGAGAAGGTATTTGGGTCATGTGATCATAGCAGTAAAAAAAAAAATTGATGACATAACAAAAATTAACTATCTTAATTTTTTAAAAATGTCTGACATTGGTCATTTAAGAAAACATATTGGACCCTGAATTATAAAAAAAAATGCCACAATGGGCACTTGAGCAAGCACCAGAAATTTTGATCATAAAGATAGATTGGTAATTAATCAACAATATAAAATTGCTTCAGATGGCTGGGACAAATGCTATTACTGGGATGTACACAAGCACAAACTGGTCAGTGGTGTAGTGATCCACACCTTAACCCTAAGTGCTTGACTGTGCAGTTCCCTTGCAGTGACGGTGAATTTAGTCCAATGGGAGCCAAAACTAGCTACTTCCTTATATTAAAAAAAAAAAAAAAAGGAGAGAGGACACTGTCTATTTCATAGAAAATGAGATGAGTGAGGAAAAGGGAAACACCTATTTTATAACACTGGCTGGATGCCTGATGGGCCTCTCAGCAGATCACCAAAAGTTAAGAAGAAAAGGGTGAAAAAGATGAGAAGGGAAACACCTATGTTGTAGTGCTGGCTGGATGCCTGATGGGCCTCTCAGCAGACACCAAAAGTTAAGAAAAGGAAGTAAAAGATGTGAAGGGTTTTGTATAGAACATACATATTACTAAACCTCACAGACTAGTTGACAAGAAACTTCTAATCTTGATGTCAATTTGTTCAGTGATCAAATTCTTGTTTTCAACAAAATTGTTTCTCTTTATTAAAAGGCCAGTTTTTGAACTACAGAAAGCATTGCAGAGAGATTATATACCAGTTATTGGCCTAATTAAAATACTAAATAAAACAAACAAAAATCATCATTAAGGAAAATCAATAATCTTGCCATAAAAAACTTAAACAACTTGAACAGGATGACTTAAATACTAAATTCTGAAAACAGAAAAAACTAAGGGCTGTATGCAGTATGCCTGTATTACATGCAAATTTATGCCACAGGTTTATAATATGACTAAGTAAAAGCAATATATAAATTGATAACTTATGCAACTCAACAAGACAACTGCTGTAAATTTAACAAGAGAAAACATCACAGACAAAATAGTCTAAAAGATTATCGAATGTCCTTTCTTGAGCAATGAAACAAATGCTCTCAACAGTGAGATAACCAAAATTTCTCATCCACATTGTGTTTTACATAAACAAAGTGTGAGAGTTTTTTTTTTTTTTTTTAATTGTAATAAAAAAAAGTTTCTAACCTGTAGAATTCACCAAGGGGATCACTCCCTACACTGCCTGCCATGGCAACATTTAACGCAGGGCCAGCAATGGGCTTGCTACCAAGCCTTGCTAAGGCCACTAGGCTGTTTGAAAGAGATCCACCAGCAGCTGCCTTATAGCTGCAACCATCCATAGCTCGTAAAACTCTACCCCTCTCTTCATGGTTCACAACTTTCCTTGTTCCCTTCTCCAAACCCAATCTCTCTAAGAACTCATCATCAACCATGCCAGAAAAGTCTACCTAAAAAAATCAATTGAGAAATGGAACACCTGTCATTAATTGATTTTGCTTTTCAATCCAAATAAATTGTAAAGTAGAAGGACAACTATTTTCCAGTAACAAAAGCACAAAGCTTGCATCATTGGACTAAAAGATAACAACTTTCAATTCAAAAATGTTTAGAATTATAACCGAAGCTGATAATAACAATATGAGAACAAAATAATGCATTTCAAATTGCAACGGTGCACATCCAAAACAAGACGCAGAATTAGCAAATTACAACATAAACTTTTTCATTGTTCATTGTGACAGCCAAGTTCAAAAAAGATTCAAGTGGATTTTTCGATAATCTCCTAATCAGATAATCATGCCAGCCTCAAAATGGCAAACACCATGCTCTAATAACCATAGTTTCTATTTGCCACTGAGGTTGAAACTTGTTTCTCAAAAAAGTTCCTTTCCAGAAACAGAAATTTCAAACTGTTTGCAGTGTAATTGAGAAACAACCATGCATGGTACTTCTCTCAAAGGCATCTACAACAATGTCAAAACATTCCTTAACCAAAAATTCATCCTCCACATGAAGTAAGAAGAGCATTTCCTCTCGGTTTTCTAAGTTATTAGGCACCATGTACCTCTAGATAAGCAAATATAAGGAACCCATATGTTCAATTTTCCATTTTTACTTGTCACAGCTTCAAATTTCACATTAAAGAAAAGAGGGCACAGAAACATAATTCCATTGAAAACATCTCCCTCTCCCTGCATTTCACACATGCACATGCAACAAATCATAATTTCAAACAACTAAACAAGCAATTAGAAATTCAAAGAACAAAAAATGAAAACTTTACAAATAATAATAAAAAAGAAGGGTAATTTAATAATAGAAAAATTATATTACCATAGCTTGACCAAGACCCAGAACATGCCATCTATCAGGCAAAACACCAGTTGGACTAACAGCCACTACCTCCTCCTCATCATCATCTTCTTCTTCACTACAATCATCCTCAACTTGACCCTTTTCATTCCCAGCATTCCTAGTATTATTACTACTATCCCCTAATTCAGCACCTCCACAATTGGAGGCAGAGAAGGAAGAAGGGAGCCTGAAATGGGAGGCATTATCAGGCCTTCTTTTTTCCATGGAACCATATAAACAATGATAAAGTGGACGCCTTTCTTTTGGAATTTGAGAAGAAGAAAGAATTGGCGGTGCTTTGGACGAGTACCCATATAGATAATAATAATAATAATATGAAGAAGTAGAAGGAGAGCAGAGATTGGGAGAGAAAGGAGGAGCAAAGAGAGGTGGAGAAGGAGAGACAATAGAGGAGAATTTAAAGGACATTGTGGGTAATATTATTATTATTATTATATTTGATGCGTTTGTTTATGTTTTTAACGTAGAATTTGCTTTGTTGGTGTTGGTGTTGGTGTTGGTGAGGATGGAGATGGAGATGGAGGCATCATTGGCATATCTCCATCCACACAATTGTAGAAGGAGAAGATTACACAGACAGACACAGAGAGAGGTTGCTGCTTATAATTTTTTTTCCCCCATGTACATATGCCGGCCGTGTATTGCAAAATTTCCATTAATGTACCACCTATCCTTATCTTTAGCCATTGACTCGCATAATTTTTTTTAAACAAATTTTATATGTTTGACCCATTATATCTATAAATTTAAAATTAATTCATTAAACATATAAAGTTTTAATTTTTACACACTAAAAATAAACTCAATTAATATATTTCATATATAAAGTTTCATTTTTTTATCTATCACACACTAAACTTAAAATTATAAAGTTACATTAATGTGATAAAAAAGAATGATTTAAACTATGTGTAATATTATTTAATAAAAATGAAGTGAAATTAATACAAAATTAATATAATTTTATTTAATTGGTGTTTGATAAGTAAAAAATCAAAACTTCATACGTATAATGGGTATAATGAATTAATCATAAAGTTGATGAGTGAAATAGGTCGACCATATAAAATTTAGAGGTGAAAGTATGTATTTAGCCTTTTTTTTTAGAAGTACATCATCATCATCATCATCATCAAATACCTAAAGATAAAATCATTAAGAATAATACTTTACTTTTTATGTATTTTGATTATTGCAAAATATAAGATTCTCCATATTTTTCTATAAATTATTGGGTATTTACAACAATTTTAGTGGGATATCATATCATACTACCTATAAAAGTGGCTATCAAATGGAAAATATTTCTAGACATAAAAGGACGTATGTTTTTTCTTAAATAACATGTATAACTTTCAAATTATCTTCTCTTTTTAATACTTTTATTCAAACTTACAACAAACAATCTTAATTTATTGAAAATTTTATTTGAAATTTGAGTTAAATGTTACCTTGAATTTATTTAAAGTTTTGAAATAATATCTTAGTCAAATCT